>SRPN01000049.1:0-102848 GCA_018360045.1 Claviceps capensis | reverse complement strand
CTAAATCCGGTTAGAATGGGGGAGATTTGTGGGACGAAAAGTGGAGTAGTCGCGCGATTAGAATAATAGAGTCGCGCGAATAGCAATACTCCTCACGATAGGGGCTCCCGCACAAATGATGTACATAATGGGAAATACCTAGCCTACGGGCGATTTGCGAGCGGGTTCATCGGGACAAATACGCTGGTGGACGCGGGTTTGCCGATCAGAGGAGCAAACACGAGACTGGCGAAGAAGGGTAAATTTGGTGTGGGCGATTGTGAACTTCTGGATCGGCCAAGGGCAGGGGCAGGGGCAGGGCCTGGGTTAGGACTTAGGAGAGCGAGTCTGTTCGGATGCCTAATTGCATCTGCATTTACGGATACATACAGGTAGGTACTCCGTATGTAGAACTTGCTTGTCCATGAGTCCATGACCAACGTGAGGGGCCACTGAGGGCTGCTTGCTGTTCTCACTTCTTACTGAAGTCCCTCTTCATGTCATTGTAGTTGCATACCTCTCTCACCCACACAGGCTACACCTTCTCGCATCGGCATTTCTTGGTAACAGGTGTGCTGAAAACTGCCCTTTCAGCGTTGCACTGCGGCCCTCACTCGCTCGCACTTTGTCCTCTTTCCTCACGTCTGCATGAAACGCATGGCAAGTTGGCAACTGCGTACGACCCTCATCCTCTCGAGTCAGTGAGTCCCCAAGTCTCAGCCAGCCAGGCCACTCTATGCAGCGGGAGAGGCTGGAACCATGTGTCAGTGAGAATAGCGCGGCTCTCTCTTGAATCCCTCTGGGTGGTGTTTCCCTTTCATATGCAACATTCATTTTTGGGCTGCGTCGATGAACGGATCCACCATATCAACTTGCAGTGACTGGGTACCTGCGTGCTTTTCGTGATGGACGAGATGATGAGAAGACGAGATGGCGAGATGCTGGTTCCAAGCGAGTCGGTACATAATGCGCTGTCGGCAGAGGAGGGTGACTCGGTGAACACCGTGAGTGGCAACTGATCAGCGTTGAGTGACCAGTGACCACTGATCACCGCTAATAAGCGAGCACCAGGATCCCTACGGAGCATCACGGAATACCACGGAGCACCACTAATCAACAAGTGATTGACAAACTGATCACCACTCGCAAGCACCTTAGTACGCTGATGATCGCCCACCGCTTTCCCAGCGCCAACGAGACCCGCGCAAGATGATCAACCTTGTCCCAACTCCAAAGCAGCTTCTCGTCAAGACCAACGGCCAACGGTGTCGTAGACGGAGGTACGTACATATATACATACATACATACTCTGGAGTCCGTACGTGATGATATGTACGCCTTGCCGGGACGGTGGCACGACTCAGAGGCTGGGCCTGCCGTGTCATGCAGATCCTTGATCGTGACCCTGCGCAGGCCCGCGATCGCTGGTTGACACCGTGAACTTGAAGTCGTGAACCCCTCTTCTCTTCCCCTCGTCTTCCTGCCCCACATGCGGCCCGTCGGCCAATCCACGACGCGGCCCTAGAAGAGGAGGAAGAGCACGACAGGGGGGGGTTCAAGTGCTTTAAGGCTACGGGTGTCCGCTGCGGCGCTGACGTCTTGTGCAGTTCTGCAGTCTGCAGGCGCTCCACCGACGCATCCACACCGACGCACCGTCCGCCGCCGCTCGCACACACACAAGTTGACGCAACATTGAACGGCCGAACGGGCCACACGGAAAGAGGACCCTCCTCGCAGAATTTCACAAGTCCAGACTTTCAGAATCTCGTCTTCTTTAAACATCAAGCCGAATCGCGCCTTATCTACCTACCTGCACTTGCGGTGCTTGGCTGGCCCAACCTCGTCCGCCGTTGTCCATCATCTTGATTCCTGACTTGACGCTCCTCTCGCATCTCGAACCCCTCCCTCACCACCCGCTCCCTGGGGGAATTATCTGCCTGGTGCTTTGCTTTCTTGGCCTTATTGGATAACCCGGTGTAGAGGATAAGTGAGAAAGAAGTCTCATTCTGGGCAGTGCGTTGAGGATCTTGGGATCAAGATAACGACGACTCTCCTTTCGACCGACGGTATCGCCGCAAGCCGAAACCGCTACGAGACATTAGACGTTGCGCAGAGCGTCTAATTCCCGGTCGCGCATTCCCGGATCCCGTCGTACAATCATCAATTGCACCGCTTTGACGACGTCTCGAATTCCCGTCATCTTTTCAATTTATCTTCTCATTCTGGAGCTCCATTACTGGAAAATTTCGGACCGAAGACTTTTTTTTTTTTTTTTTGCGTTGGTGCTCTGTTCGGCTGGGATCTGCGCTACTGAGTGGCATCTCAGTCTTCTCGAGTCGAGTCATTATCCCAACCGTGGTACATACTTATTACCCCTCCCTCACCTGCATATCGAACGCCTTGAATCGACGTCATGGCGACAGAGGAGATTGCAGCTGTAAGTCGTCTCTTGCTCTCCTCGTGCATCTTTTTTGCTTTATTTTCTCCGATTTTACTTCTCTGCAAACCTTCTTGACTATCCTTGGCCCCATGAATCCGTGCACAGGCTCTCCCCTTGTTGGAGGTCGCACTCGGCGACACTATATAATGGCGACTCTGCTGACCTCATGGCTCTGAAGGAGGAGAAGGCTCCCGCGTCCGTCTTCGGCGATGCCATCGACACGAATACCTTCGACCAGATCTTAGAGATGGATGACCCTGATGATCATGAATTCAGCCATTCCATCGTATGTGGATTTTTCACACAAGCGGAGGAGACGTTTATAAAAATGGACACAGCCATGTACGTAATATCTGGGCCTGGGGCGTGCCATGATTGGTGGGGGCAGCTGCACGTAGTGGGCCCAACTTCCTCATGACTGAATTTCAACAAGAAACCTCCGTCGCAAAGCACTGGTACTGATCCGAACGATGCACGAAATCTAGAGAGGAGAAGGATCTGGACCAACTGTCGGAGCTGGGCCACTTTCTCAAAGGTTCATCCGCCACCCTCGGCCTGATTAAGGTGCGCGACGGGTGCGAGAAGATCCAGCGCTACGGCAAGAACGAGAACCTAGACGGCTCCGAAGAGCCAGACTCTGATCTGTGCCTGCAACGCATCGTAGAAGCCTTCGAAGTCGTCAAGGTAGACTACAAGGACGTCGAGACAAAGCTGAACGATTACTACAAGAGCAAGGGGACGGCAGCGCCAGCGGCGGCCACCACGACTGCTCCGGCCGAGGGAGATGCATAGGGGCTGGCTAGCTTAGGCCACTCCCATGAACACGGAGACGGAAGATTCGACGGAAAGTTTACGGGACTTGAGGGTAGAAGCCTGCATTGCTAGCGATGAGTGCGCGACAATGATACAATACGATAGATGATTTGCATGGGACGCCGGATTTTTTTTGGGTGCTTCCGGATTGATTGGTCTTGAGTGGCCGCAGGTTTTTACACAGTAGCTCATGGCTCATGGTTCATGGTTTACGGCGTCGTTTGAATGGAATAGGAGTTTTTGCACTATTATAGTCTGTCTATGGATTGTAGTCTCACGGGTGGTGATTTACTGTCTCCACGGAGTATAACTAGAGCTTTCTTAGGAGGGTTTCCTTCGTATTGTTTTCTGGTAGATATAGCTAAAGGGGAATGCCGTATATGCTGTACCGTAACTATGTATTCGTGCGCACGGGTTCAAGCCGCCGAGGTCATCTGTAGGCTGTCCCTCAACAGATGTGCAACAACAGCCTGCTGCCTGTTACGAAACGTCAGCCATGCCCAGAGTCAGAGCCAGACCAGACCCCGCAGTCAAAACACCCTCATGATGTTCCAACTTCTGCCCCCAATAGTGCCGTTTTTTTTGTCACCGATTCCCATTGTCAGAAGTAAACCTCACGGCTTTCCCATCTTGTCGCCTGGCGCTGGGCACCACACTGACCTGCACCGTATCGCATCGCATTGCATCCTGGCGACGAGTTTCTGAGGCCGAGAAACGTTTGAGTCGCCTGTGTGTTGTGTCTATCTGTCGTTAGAGTTATGTCTGTTGTGCGTTTCCGCGTTTCCGTCATGATTAGCTCTGATTTGATCTGACTAAATAGTCGTGCCAACTATGCTGACGTGACGAGTCACTTATCTCCCATGGACACCTACTGAGAAATAGACTCAGCTTTTTATCTCCTCTACCGGTTCTATTTTCTGCTCCTTACTTCAAGTTGTGTCCGAATCTTATTCTCGTGTGCTCATGATATGCTCATCTGTCTACTTCTTCGGATTCATTGGCCTTGGGAGGGCAATTTGGTGAAAGCTACCACGGTCAGCGCTACATACCTAGTACAGGGACAAGCGCGCGAGGACCGAATGCCACTTATATCTAAAATATCCAGCAGACACAGATCATGGCCCTTCAGAAAGCAGCTACAGCGAGATACACCACAGCCATGGATCCCGAGAAAGACCCCAGCCATGCTCTGCGTACAGAACCCGTCCACGCCTCCCCCTTGGTCCATCCCGTAAGTGTCCGAGCCGCCAACATCAGCAGCGACAGCGACAGCGACAGAAACAGCAATAGCGACAGCGACAGAAACAGCAACAGCGACAGCAACAACAAGAGCAACAACACCACCGCCGGACCAGACACCACCAACGAACCACACAACAGCTATACAGCCCCCAACACAGAAACCACCACCAAAGACAAACACATCACGTCTCTGCACCAAGAACTATCCCTCCTAAAGCAAACTCTCGCACAGCTCACCCAAACAACCTCCCAAACAACCTCCTTCTGGCAAACCAAGCACCGCACCCTCCACCAACAGTTCCTCCACACAGATACACAGTTTCGCGTACTGACCGCCGAAGCAGCCACCCAGACCGCACAGATCACGGCCCTGCAGCAGGATCGGAACCAGCTGCGGAGGGAAGCTGTGGAGAGGAATGCGGAGATGGGTCGGTTGAGGGGGCAGGTGCGGGACATGAAGACGTTTGTGAGCATGAGTACGAGGACGGAGGGGCAGGTGAGTGATGGGGTATTTGGGGAGGGGATAGGGAGGTTGGGAATGGGGGTGCAGGGCTGGGTTGTGAGGTATTTTAGGAGAGGGGGACTTGGTGAGTGAGGTGTGTTGAGATTTGACTTCTGTATATTGTAAAGATGCCATTGAGGTATTTTTTTTTTTTTTTTGGTTTCTTCCTTTCTGTCTGTCTCTTTTTCTCCTTCTCCTTGTCCCCTTTGCTGTTTGCCTGTCTGTCTATCTGCGTTTCTCACACACCCCAGTCGATTTCGATAGCCTAGATGCTGCAACCCTCGCCGAGCTCAAGGGACTAGCTCCCACGTATGAGCATCAGCATCACGCACCGGGAGCAAAAGTCCACCTGCTGCAGTCCATTGTGTCGAGGATCCTGGTGGAAATGGTCTTTGACACATACTTTCCGGGCCTCTCTGATGAACAGGTGCAGCGTTTTCATCAGATGGAAGAGACGCTTTCCCAGCTTGGTTCGCATTTTACCTTCCTCGCTCAACACCACTGATACCACTATCAGGGCTTGTCCTTCGAGATACCCATCTTGTGACACACGGTGAAGTCTGAATTGCTCGCTTGCTGCTAACACCAGGTAGTTCGCTCCGAGGAATCCATCAACCACTGGCGCGCCTCTACCCTCGCCCTGCTGCGCCGGGACGCTATCCAACCCCTACAAGACGAAACAGACACACGCATCGAAGAAGTGACCCTGCGCATCATGCGCATCCTCGACGCCGTCACCACAGACGGTCCTAGCAGCACATCCTCCTGCGCGCGGGACTCGTCTCTTGGCAGCCTCGTCACGGACGCCGTAGACCTAGCACGGCTGCTTGTCGCGCAGAAAGCAGTCCTGAGGGTGTACATGCCCGAGGTGTCGCCCCATCAGCCGGTCCTCTTCGATCCGGACACCATGGAGGACGTGGGTGGCGAGGACGAGGACGAGGAAGCGCTGGCCCGCAGAGAGATTTGGTGCGTGGTGTTCCCGGGCGTGATCAAGCATGGGGATGAGAAGGGGGGGCGGATGGAGTTGCGAAACGTGATTGCCAAGGCTAGAGTGCTGGTGCGGTAAGCTTGCAGGCTGGACCGGACAGATGATGTGTGCGAGAGTTAAGACGGGCGAGACGTGAAAATATTCGTGCAGAATAGTAACGCAGCCCATCACAGCGCAAGACATGTATCCTGGAGCGGCTCGCGTGGCATCGTCGTTTCGACTTCTCTAACATGCAGACTCGCTGTCTGTTTCTGTTTCTGTTTCTGGATTTGTCGTTCTCGGATTCGTCTCAGTCGTTGTGTTTTACGTATCCTCACGGACCGTGTCCCCAGTTTCGCACTCTCCAGTGCGGTTCGCGACAACCTCCTCCTCCCGTGCCCTAACAGCGACAAATCCACATATCTGTAGCGTACCTTGCACATCACCCACCGCTGGATCCCAGGCGTGAAAATTCCCAGGCTGGGCAAAGCAAGCAGCGTCAACACGCGCTTCTCATTTGTATCATAATAGGACCCTTCGCAGCTATACAGAGCCGGCAAGGTATAGCGAACCTTGCCAGGAGCGTAGTGCCTGAGAGTTCGTTCCAGCCGTGCGCACTGTTTGGGAGGAAGCATTTCGCGAAAGCGCTTCGCATACTGGGGCTGAAACGGCAGAAGAAAAAGACGCGCGGGCACACATGTGCTTAGGCGGATCCAGAACCTACCGTCCCAGAGCGCAGGAGCTCTAAACGCCTCCCAGCGCGGGGGATAGCCGACGGACTCTTTTGAGCCGCCATATAGAGGCGAGGTGGCAAGTTGCTTGTGACGCGTCTGCAGGTTTCGCTCTGGCAGAGGCTTCGAAAATGGATAGGGCGCCCGGGACAGGCGCCAGCGGGCACCTATACGCTCACGGCTAACAGTGGGAGAAAAGACCACGTTAGCAATGGTAAATGCCTTGGACGGCGATTGGCCTTTCTGCGCGGCTAGTTCCGGGAAGAGCATGTCAATGACGTTGCTCAGATCTGCCACGGGAGGGACATTTGTGTCCGGAGTGACGAATTCAATCAGCTTGCGGACCGCAATGGCGGCAATGACGCGCTGGTGAGGTCGGCGAGCTGCGCGTCTGGCTTCAGCAAAGAGGTGTGGCCTGCTCCGTTGTGGATTGGCAACGTGGAAGGGCGGCAGCTCCACGAGCAGCGTCCCCGCGTTGGGATCGAAGTCAAGAATGGCAGCTTGTCGTACCAACCAGCGGCGTGCCTCGGCTTCTTCGAGTCGAGTCCGCCTCTTGGCGTCTCTCGCCATGTCAAGAATAGCTTCCTTCCGCCACTCAGGCGGTAGCGTGGCCTGGTCTGTGAGGCGAATCGCGTTCCTGGGGGTGAGCGTTGCATCTGCATTGGTAGGGTCCTCGAACCACTTAATGTTGTTGGCCTCGCATGTCGCAATGAGTCTGTCCTTGTCAAACTGAAGCAACGGCCGATAAATCATGACGCCTCCCTCCTCACAGTCGAGCGGCGCCAGGTACGGCACGTGAGATTGATGCGCGTCTCGCGCGTCTCGCGCGTCTCGCACGTCTCGCAGAGAGATGCCTGGCAGGAGGCTCGGCAACGGGAAGTAGTTCAAATAATCGTTGCTGCCGAGGCAGGAGCTGTGTTTGTCCAGTGGTTCTTCGGCTTCCAATTCGCTCTTCATCAACCGTCGAAGATGCCTCATGGCCTTGTTTGGCGGCTTCAGGCTGAGGAAGGGCCTAGCGCGCATCTGGTCGTCCAAAAGACCGCTCTGGTACACACCGTGCAAGTGGTGGCATTCAGGGATCGCATTGGCCTCCGGTATGCCCTGGCATCCGCGATAAGAATGGCCGTTTCTGTAACGCATGAGAACAGTCTCGTAGTCATCATCTCGATGGTGTGCCACAAAGAGGCTGCTGACGTGCAAATTGCGACAGACTTTACCAAGCGCTCGATAGCGCAGAGTTCTGGCCACAGTCTCGACGTTGGGCAGATTGGCTGGATCCCCCACCGAGCCAGGCACACCCGATTGTTTCCCCAATTGTTTCCAGTTGAGAGCTCGGATGACGGGCTTGATCTTCATCTGTGCGACTTCCCGGGCAACTCTGGACGCTTCCACGGAGCTTCCCTGCCGCAGCTGATGGTCGACGATGATGGCATAGATGCTATGGACAGGATTCTCTGCGATTCGGATGCCACTGTGGTAGTTGAGCAGGTTAGAGAGGAGGTACGCCATGGCCATGGAATCGACGCCGCCGCTCACGGCAATTGCTGAAGAATATTTTCGCCGTCAGCACTGATCTCTGAAGCTCAAGCTGTTTCATCGTCTCGGGAAACGAACCGATTGCCCGTGGGCGGGCGAAGCGGACCGCTGGGAACCGCGGGCGACACAGCGATTCGACGGCATCCCGAAACTCGGCCAAGGAGATGGGCTTCGGGCCATGATGCAAGACGCGGGTTGAACAGCTCATTCCATCGCGTGGTTTGGTTGTGTGGGTGGTGTGTCGAGGTCATGTGCGGTATGTGTGTTTTTTTTTTCATCGCGCGTCGTTTCTTCTCTTGCGCGGAGTATCCTGCTTCTTCGTTTGTGTCCATGCACTTGCAGTCGCGCGCAACTCGGGGTCACGCGTTTTTACGCGTCTCCACTATTCACGACATCATCGGGATGATCCGGCAGGCTCAGCGGCTCGAAACATCGCTCACTGCTGCGGCCTCGACATCGGCTTGCACCGCCATCGGTCAGTCACTCGTGCTTCTCTTGGCCCTTCTCGGTCGCTTCTCATCCGTCTGGTGGGTGCTGCTTGACGGCCTGCTGCCGCCCATCATCCATGGCATCCCATCAACCGTCTTCCGCGTCTCGCCACCGCGAGCAACGCCCGCGTCCGACATTCGCGGCCTCGCAGCTCTCGCTGTCCCGTACCGAACGCTACAGGCAGTTCCCCGCGGATTCGTCTTTCTACGGATCCCAGAATGATTTTCCCCTCTTTCATACCGGCGACGTCGAGATTACGATTCGTGGGGCGATCGCTGCGGACGGGGCTGTCTCGAATACATATCTCCTGCACCAGCACACCTTGGCGAGATGCAGCGGTTTCTTCGCAGCGAGTACATCCTCTCAGTGGTCCAAGGACCAGTCGGATCCGGCTAGCGGGAACGAACGGGCTCGTTGTATTGGTGTCGACGACGATCGTGGTGGTGGTGACAAGGACGGCCGCGGCATTACGCAAAACGCTTTTGGTTCCACAGGTCCGAAGAGACGATGGAAGTACGAATTGGATCACGGGACAGCCTGGCTGGATGTTCCCATGCTGGTTCAGACAGATAATTTACCGGGGCAAAAAGGAGGGCCAGGGCAAGCGGGCGACTCACAGTCATCGTCTCCATCGCTCTCTGGCCCTGGCTCCGGAGGTCCTGTTGCGTCGCAACCCGAGGTTGGTTCACCAGCCACGATGAACGCCTCACAGCGTGTCTTCGATGCGGATTCTGATTTTCGACATAGGCTCCTTTGGGGGAATAAGGTCCTGTTGCGCAACTACGACAACCTCTTCCGTATCTTTTACAACTATCGCCCTATGCTGAATAACGTCAATGTCGTCGAAGCCTATAGACAGTGCGAATCTCTCCTGACGCTGGCAGACCAATATGATGCCCTCGCCGTCGTAAGACCCTGCGTGGAACACCACTTGCTGAAGTTTCAGTCAAGGTTATGGATGGCAGTTGCCAGACATCCACGCTTTTTCGAATTCAGCTATCTGGCCCGCAGCAAAGTCATTTTTAAAGAAGCTCTCATTCACCAGGTGGGCATTTGGTACATACTTCAGGAAAGACCTGACCTCGAAATACCCAACTTCGTACTCGACATGGCCGAGCGCAAGGTGTACGAGCTTGAGGAGAATGTCAGTCGCGTGGAGGATCAGCTGTTTCATCTCAGCCTGACCACAGAGCAGGATGAACTCGTTACTCCGTCCAACGACTACCTGGGCTGGCTTGTGGTCAGTCTATTTCGACAATGGCTTACCGAAAATACCAAGGCCCAATCAGGACCGGCTTGCAATAGCAAAACCGAAAACGACAATGACCATCACAGCGATGACAAAAATACCCCCGTACCATCAACCTTCGACACCTGCCGCGCCTATCGGGATATCGGTTCCGATAGCCCATCCGCCTTCCTCGACCACAACGAATGCGAAGCATTCCTCGCACTCAACCCTCAGCTTCACACCCCCGAAAACCTCGTCCGCTTTGAAAAGCGCATGACCGATCTCAAAGCCCTGGCTCGGGATGTTGTTCGCCCGCTCCTCCGCAACAACCTGGAGCTCAACGTGGACAGCCCAAACATCTCATGGGAAACCTTGGATAAGCCCTTGTACTTTACGTGCACCACGGTAGATGATGAAGATATTCCCTGGACACTGCAGCCCTATATTCCTTTGTAAATCCTGACGATAATGGAAACTCTTCCCCACATGCTTCGGTGGCGTCAATGCAGCCAATAAAGCCAACATGACCAACAAACCTCAAATGCAATGAAAGCAAGCGTAATACAAGAAATAAAATACAACGTCTACATAATTCGCGTGGCTATACTCCCAGGTCAGGGGTGCCGAGACACTCAATAGCTTTGTTACAGCATAATCATAGCATGGTTGGTGTATCTAGTCTCGGATCGGTGCCCGGTTCTTCCGGATGCCATGCAACCGTGTCTTGGGTTTTGGTTTTGGTTTGACCTCGCCTCTTAAGAAGACATCGGCAATGCCCTTGCAGTCCATTCCAGTCAATCGAAGAATCTTATATGGCGCTTTTATAACTTAACGCCCGAATGGCTTCGAGGTCCGCGCTGTGATTGCTGCACGTGAAGAAGCCTATGATTCGCCAACATGAAGCGCGAGGTCGCCCGAGATGCTGTTCATGCGGCCTTCCACCGCCGTCCAACCCTCTTAGTCAACGCCTTGGCTGGATCGCGTGATCTCGATTGTTGGCTCGGCATTTGAGCCAGACATACAATGACTGGGCCTTGTCGACGATGTAGCCTAGGAACCTGACCTGGGCGATGACATATCGGGGTGCTGCCTGCCGAAGAGGCCGTATGTAGTTACATATTATTAAATACACTAGCTGAGCTGGCCTAGGCTGCCCAGTTCTAGAGCTTCTACATGGTGAATCATAGGGGGAAAACCCTGGTGCAGGGAGGAAAACCTCGATGCTATTGTCGCGCTGTGCATCGGGTCGACTCGGTCCGACCGCGGTTCCTATCATACACGATGTGTATGTACCTACATACATACTCCGTACATAGGTACATACATGTAACATACCTCATACATACATACTGAGTACCACGTGAGTCCGTGGTCCAAAGATAAAAGGCTGTGGGGCATAATAACTTAAGGCAAACACGAAATGTGCGCGTGACTCGGCAACACAATTTCTTCAGTTTTTGCGGTTGCCTACCCATCTAACGTGGTCGCATTCACGCAAAACACACAACACAACAACACAAGAACGCTCACACTCATCCCCCGACCGAACGACCGATAGCCATCAACACTATCCAGAATTAGAATCTCATTACACCGACATGCCTCGAACTGCCACGGGCCAACCGCCCCCAGAAAAAGGCTTTCGAGACGCTCTGGCTGCGCTACGAGATGGCAACCCGACGCAAGTACATTTTGATCTTCTTTGCACAAGAATCAAGTCTCGGCTGTCGCCAGCAGATGTGGCTACCTTTAAAAATGCGCCGCGCATCTATCCCACCAACGCGCAGGCCGACAGCTACAACAGACAGCACCTGTGGAATATTATGAAACCGGCCCTCATCATTGCCTGTACCTCGACAGGCCCGGGTGGCAATGTTGCCAGTCGCGACGCTGGCAATCTTGAACAGCAGCTCATCGTATGCTTCGGAGCCAAGGTTATGTTGACGGAGGATTTCCGGTCAGAAAAGGGGCTTATGTACGGGGCGATTGGCACCGTCGTTGATCTATCCTGGGCGAAAGATACTGTCGCTGGCATCGCTGGCATCGATCTGCGCAAGGTGCCCCCGACTATGCTGATGGTGCACTTTGACTCTTACACGGGTCCGCCCGTCGAGGAGTTAACGGGAGACCCCAACCTCGCCATGCATATTGCGCAACATTTCAGTGCCGACGAGCAGGCGAGGCTGGATCTCAAGAAAATTATCCCCATTTTCCGCTCTCGCCGAGACTTCATCTACAGGGGCAAGCCCTGCACCCGTACACAGTTCCCATTGACTGTGGCGTATGCGATCTCGGTGCCCAAGTCTCAGGGATGCAAACTCGACAAGGCGGTCATAGATATCTCGGCCAAGGACTTTACTCCGGAACTTGCATACGTTGCGGTTTCTTGCGTCAAGAGCTTGGAGGGCATTATGTTTGATGGCCCCTTCGACCTGCAAGATATCACGGCGAAGCCCAACGCGGGAACGGCTAGCTAATTTCAAGCATCGCAATACGAATCAAGACGTTGTGTATCCGCCCATGCGCAATGAAATGAACGAAAAGGTCACGAATCATGGTATTTAAAATGATGAGAACCACAATGATGCAAGCAGCGAGGACATCTACGGTGTCGCTCGAAGAGGGTCCACAGGCAAGGCCGATGGGAACGAGGTGGCAGATGACACACTTCGACAGAGAGAGCTGGTAAACCGAGGCAACAGTCCATTATCTTTGGCGGAAGGTCTGTGACTGGTAGGATCAGAATTTGAGCGCAGCGAGGACAGTCCGTGACAGCGCCCCCGGGGCCCTGGCTCCTGAGGGTCTCCGAAGGCCAGGCCCCCGCGCCGAAGGGGAAGTCTGAGCATTGGAAATAGGTACCTTATGTACATAGAACAGGGCTTAAATAGCTCAATCTCGCTGCAGTGCCCCCTGAGGACCCTGGAAGGTCTTCGAAGGCAAGGCGGGAAGTTTTCATAGTCGGGCGGCGGGCCTGTGAAAAGGGTAGTACATACATACATCTGGAGATGTCACGCGAAGGAGTATAGATATACGGAGTAGTGGGTGTCCTTTTCAAAAGGTTACGGTCGGGTCACTGCATTTTTCGTAAACATGTGGTCCATTTAGCACTGAGTCACGACAATGGTATACATAGGTACATACCCAACAGACCTGTCACCTGCGTAATCTACCTAGGTACTCCGTAGGTATGGAGTACGCGTCTCGCTAATTTACGCGTCCGCGCTGTTCGACACGTGACTTCCAACCGGCTACATCGGCATATGGCCTCGGCATCGCGTTGCAGTTCGTCTTCCCCTTTGACCCATCTCGGTCGCTTCCCGTCATTCTGGAGTGTGCTGCTTGACGGTTTGCTGCAGCCTGCCGCCCATCATCCATGGGGTCCCATCAGCCGTCTTCCGCGTCGGCCACCGCCTCAACTCGCCGCCACGAGCAACGCCCACGTCTGGCATCCGCCGTTTCGTGGCTCTCGATGTCCCGTACCGAACGCTACAGACAATTTCCCGCGGATGCGTCTTCCTACGTGCCCAAGGATGAATTCCCTGTCTTTGCCCATACCGGTGACGTCGAGATCACGATTCGTGGGGCGATCGCTGCGGATGGAGTCGAGGCTATCTCGAAGACATATCTTCTGCACCAAGACACCTTGGCGAGATGTAGCGGTTTCTTCGCAGCGAGTACATCCTCTCAGTGGCCCAAGGCCCAGCCGGACTCGGCCAGCGAGAATGAACGGGCTCGTGGTATAGGTGACGACGGCGATCGTGGTGGTGACAAGGACGGCGGCAGTGCGCAAAATACTTTTGGTTCTACACAACCGACGAGACGATGGACCTACAAACTGCTACACAAGACAGTCTGGGACGATGTTCCCGTGCTGGTTCAGACAGATCCTTTACCGGCGCAAAAAGGAGGGCCAGGACGAGCAGGCGACTCACAGTCATCAACTCCATCGCTCTCTGGCCCTAGCTCCGGAGGTCCTGTTGCATCGCAACCCGAGAATGGTCCACCAGCCAGGACGAACGCCAGACAGCGTCTCTTCAATTCACAGCCTATAATGCAAGGTATGCTCATTTGGGAGGACAAGGTCTTGTTGCGCAACTACGACAACCTCTTTCGCATATTTTATAACTGTGGACCGATGCTGGAAAACGTCGATATCGACCGCGCTACCAAAGAGTGTAACTTTGTCCTGAGGCTAGCAGACCAATATGATGCCCTCGCCGTCGTACGCCCCTGCGTGGAACATCACTTGCTGCAGTTTCAGTCAGCGCTGTGGAAGAAAATTGCCTTCGACGCGCGTGGCTATCTCAAATTCAGCTATCTGGCCCGCAGCAAAGTCATCTTTAAAGAAGCTCTCATCCACGCTGTGGGTAGTTGGTGTTTGTTCCAAGATAGACCCAACCTTGACGTACCCGACTTCGTCTTAGACATCGTCGAGGGTAAGATGCACGAGCTGCAGGGGAATATCAGTCGCGTGGAGGATCAGCTGTTCCGTCTCAGCCTGACCACAGAGCAGGGTGAACGTGTTACTCCGGCCAACGACTACCTAGGCTGGCTTGTCGTCAGCATATTCCGACAATGGCTTGCCAACAATATCAAGCCCCAAAAATTATCTGCGTTCAACAACGAAAGCGAAAGATACGACGGCCATCACGGCGATGACAACAATGAAATCATCCCATCAATCGTCCCATCAATCGTCCCGCCAATCGTCCCATCAATCTTTGACACCTGCCACGTCTATCGCATTCTCGGTTCCGACAGCCCATCCGCCTTTCTCGGCCACAAGGAGTGCGAAGCATTCCTCGCACTCATCCCTCAGCTTTGCACCCCTGAAAATCTCAAAAGTTTCGAAAAGCGCATGGCCGATCTCAAGGCCCAGGCCCGGGACCTTGTTCGCCCGCTCCTCCACAACAGCCTGGAGCTCGACGTGGCCAGCGCAAACTTCTCATATGAAGATGAGCCATTCTATTTTATGTGCACCACGGTAGAGGATGATGAAATTCCCTGGCCACTGGATCCATATCTTTCTTTCGAATGATGATGACAATAAAGACCCCTTTCCCACATGTTTTCCACAATTTCAGGATAAAGGAGCCCTTGGGGAAATGGTACATCAACGTTGCCAGAGTCAGTCGTGATGACCGTTTATGGCGATACTTGAAGTCTCGGGCTCTCCTGATCCCACCGATTCACAGCAAAAAGCGTGCTAATGGCGATGACTTTCCATCAGTTCTTTCGACGCTCGTAGCAGTAGTCAGCTTTTCGTCACAAAAGGCGGTTTCTATTTCAACGCGGCTCGTTAAGACCAGGCCCCAGATAAATACAAGGTGACCAATCCACGCTTTTGAATCTAGTCGTCGACTCGTTGCATCCAGTCTTCGAGGTGTTTTTCCGATACCGTTTCTGATTGCACTATGTATAGTCGGAAATTATATCGTACACGGTACAGCGTTCTCCAGTTGTTCGCGTGATTTGGGGTTCCGTCTACGGAGTGATCACCCAGAAAGGGTCTTTCTTCGATCTAGAAGGCGCAGGGGCGCTACATGCATACCTGGTACTGTAGAAACTCGCGGTAAAGACGGTTGACAGCGGACAGAACGCGTTGGAATTTGACACGCTACCAGGTAGGTAGGCAGGTGTCAACCGTGTCAAACATTGCTATTCAGAGCTTAGGGGTAAAGGGATTAAGACTACAGATTGCACATAAGGTACTCAGTCGAGTATCTTTAACCTACAAATGGCTTGACGTAGGCCACTTTGAAGATTTGAACGTCATCCTTTATTTTTAATGTTTTGTCAAGAGGGTTTGATTCGGTTGAACAAATTATTTCTTGCCGTTTCGGCGCTGGCATTGCGTTACGCGTCTCCACTCGAAACATAATCACTGCCGCATACTTGGCATCGGCTTGCATCGCCATTCGTCCAGTCACCTCGTACTTCCTTTTGGTCCATCTTGGTCGCTTCCCATCCGTCTGGTGGATGCTGCTTGACGGCCTGCTGCCGTCCATCTGCCATGGGGTCCCATCAGCCGTCTTCCGCGTCGGTCATCACCTCAACTCGCCGCCGCGAGCAACGCCCACGTCCACATATGGCATCCGCCATTTCGCGGCTCTCGCTGTTCCGTACCGGACAATACGACCAATTACCCGCGGACTCGTCTTCCTGCATGTCCAAGGATGAATTTCCCATCTTTGCCCATACCGGCGACGTCAAGATCACGATTCGTGGGGCGATCGCTGCGGATGGAGTCGAGGCTATCTCGAAGACAAATCTTCTGCACCAAGACACCTTGGCGAGATGTAGCGGTTTCTTCGCAGCGAGTACATCCTCTCAGTGGCCCAAGGCCCAGCCGGACGCGGCCAGCGGGAACGAACGGGCTCGTGATACAGGTGACGATGGCGATCGTGGTGATGGTGGTGGTGACAAGCACGGCGACGGCAGCTCGCAATATTCTTTTGGTTCCACACGTCCGACGAGACAATGAAAGTATGAATTGAATCAAGGGGTGTCCTTGCTCGATGTTCCAATGTTGTTTCAGACAGAGCCTTTCCCGGCAGCAAAAGGAGGGTCAGCACGAGCAGGCGACTCACAGCCATCGCTATCCGCCCCTGGCTCTGGAGGTCCTGTTGCATTGCAACCCTAGGATGGTCCGCCAGCTACGCTGAACGGCTCACAGCGTGCCTTCAATGCGAAACCTAAGATGCGATCGGTCATCGATGCTCCTTGGGACGGACAAATTCCTGTTGCGCAACTACGACAACCTCTTCCGCATCTTTTACAACTGTCGCCCTATGCTGGTAGACGCCGATGTTGACAGGGCCTTTCATCAGTGCAAATCTCTCCTAGAACTGGCCAGACCAATATGATGCCCTCGCTGTCGTAAGACCCTGCGTGGAACACCACTTGCTGCAGTTTCAGTCAACGCTGTGGAAGGAAATTGCCATTGACGCACGCGGCTATCTCCAATTCAGCTGTATGCTCCGTAGCAAAGTCATCTTCAAAGAAGCTCTCATCCACATTGTGGGCATTTGGTATCTATTCCAGGAAAGACCCGAGTTCGAAATACCCGACTCCGTACTCGACACGGCCGAGCGCAAGGTACACGAGCTGGAGGATGTTGGATGTAGCAGCCTCACATCTTAAGCATCACCTGTCCTCTTAGCTGCTGGTAGCGCCTTACAGCTTTTGCCCGCATGTACATAGCCTTCTCTGTTCCGCACAGGTGATCAGTTTCTAGATTTATCATCATCACATTCACAGATCTATCATTTGACAGAGGAGAATGTCAGTCGCGTGGAGAGTCAGCTGTTTCGTCTCAACCTGACCACAGAGCAGGGTGAACACATTACTCTGACCAACGACTACCTGGGCTGGCTTGCCGTCAGCCTATTCCGACAATGGCTTGCTGCCAGAACCAAGCCCCAAATAGAAAGCGAAGGCGGCGACAACCATCACAGTGATGATAACAATGAATACAAAACACCACCCTATAGCATCTGCCGCATCTTTCGGAATTTCGGTTCCCATGGCCCATCCACCTTCCTCGATCACTACGACTACGAAGAATTCCTCGCAATTAACCCCCAGCTTCACACCCGTGAAAACCTCTGTCCAACATACTTCGAAAGTCGCATGGCCGATCTCAAATATCTGGTTCGGAGACTTGTTTACCCGCTCCTCTGCAGCAGCCTGGGGCTCGACGTGAACAAGTTTAATGCCTCAGGTGTAATGCGTCACGAACTCATCTGTTTTACGTGCAGCACGAGAAAAGATGAAGAAATTCCCTGGTCACTGGAGCCATATATTCCTTTTGATTGATCATGACGATAACGACTACTTTTCCCGCATTTTGTTTGGCACTTGTTGATTGCTAATTTGCTATATCTAGCCTCGTATCTGTCATGTGTTTTCACCATCCGAGAACGCCATGCATCCGAATCTCGGGTTTGGGCCAGACCTTGCCTCATGAGACAAAAACATCGGCCATTGCAAAAGGAAATCAAAAAAAATCATAACGCTTCATTGACTAGTCCATCGCCCTAATAACCTCGACGTCCGCACTGTGCTTGCATTTCAGGTTCGCCAACGTGAAGCGTGAGATCGCCCAAGTTGTTATGCATGCGAATGAATGAAGTCCCCTCGCCCTTCAGGCCTTCCACCGCCGTGGGGCCTCCTGTGTTCGAGCGCGTGATAGTGACGTTTGGCCCGGCGATGGTAAGCTTGCCCCAGGTTTCTGCGCTGAACTCACCGATCCAGCTTTGGGGATAAGACACCATGATGCTACCGCTGATGCTCCGGTGGGTGCTTTGCAGACCAGCCAGGTTGGAACTGGGGCTGTGAATGGTGTTTGTTAACTCGAAGCACGCCATCATCGAGGCGGCGTCGTCAGCAACAGGGGCATTGCAATGCAGGGGTTCTAACATGAATACTGTGGTTCTTCCGCTCGTCGTAGCCGTCTCTATATGGCTTCTCCCATCACCACTGGAGCCAAGAAGCACCGGTAATAATGCAAGGCGTAAATCGCCGGCTTCAGAACGAAAAACACCGCGTGAAGCAACGACTACATGTGCGTCGATGATACCTGATACACTGGTGAGCTCGACGACATAGTCTCGAGCGGGCGGTTCCTTTTTAGCGATCCTGGACCTTGTTTGAGCATAGAAAGTGGATCGTGTCTTGATGTCGATATTTCCAGAAATCGTTTCGGCAGAAAGGTTGGCATGGACGGCGGAGTTCCAGTAGGTCGATTCGAGGTCAAGCTCCACAGAGATATTACCCGATGCTGACTGTATCTTGAGCAGATGATGCAATGGAAGCCATCCCACTATATTTCCGCTGATGGTATGTATAAAAATTTGCCGTGATTTCAAGATAGGGGGCGGGTTTTGTTGATCTATCTCGCCCCTTGGAAAGGGTACATGAACGTTGCCAGACGCAGTCTTGATGACCGTTGTGTCCACGGCGTATATGTTCAAGTTTATATCCAGTGAGACATCAAGATTAGTTACCTTGAGAACCAGGACATCAATACAGCCGCCGAATGGTGCGAATACAGTGATGTTGATCGTGACACGAGGCGCCCGGCCTTCCCGACTCCACCAATGCAAAGCAAAGGGCGTCTTGATAGTGATGACTTGCTCATCAGTTCTTTCGACGCTCGTAGCAGCAGTCAGCTCTGCGTTCTCAGAGGCAATTTCTACTTCAATGCGGCCTGGTTGCAAAGAGTTCCCCCAGAAGGGTATGTTCGACTCCCCCAAGGAGCGAACGTTGAGGCATCCAGAAACTTCCACTTCACGGCCCTTGTGATGACCATTTCTTTCAACCATCTGCTCGATGCTCAGACTGTACCCCCTGTTGAAGATGGCGTGCAGTATATGGCGACTAGTCGTGGATCGAAGCGGACTCGGAGTCTGGAGGTAGGGCTGCAAACCAACATCAAATTCATCACCCATAGTTGGTTCTCTGACTAGGCCTCTGTCAATGACCTTGGCGATGAACTTGGATGGTCACGGTAGCCAAGCCGTGGGAAGATTTCTCGTGGAAAGATGTCGTTGACAGAGGAAATGATGGTGGCGGGGAGTACGGAAGCGATACGCCCAAATGGTCATGACATTGTGTACATGCTGGCGAGCCGACGTGCTTTAACATTGTGATTTCGTTAGCAACGCGCTGGCCGCTACGGCTGGTCCTTATTCGGTTTATACATGACAACGACAAAAGGCCGCGGATATTTTTGTATCTGGTGGCGGCGGTGCAGGGGTTCGATGATGGTCGGCAATGTGTGACGTCGGATTGTTCTCATCAACACACCCGAGGAAGCCATCGCACAAGCGTAGCAGACGCAAGGTACAATTTTTTCGCCTGTCAGCTTCGTGCTCCGTGACATGACAGCTTAGCTTCGCCCGGTGGAATAGTGTCAGACATGGATTGGCTGAAGCGGCTCCTGTATGTCGAATTATGGCAGCTTTCTTCGATACTCATGGCGTTTCCGCGACACGATCCAGCAGTCCGAATACATGCATTAAGGCTCTTGACTGTATCCGACGGCCCCTTTGAAGACCCAACTCGCTCTCTGTCGCTGTCTGTCGCGAAATCGCTCTCCATTCTTGCGTTGACTGCATCATCTTTTTATTCAAGTCAGCGCGAGGCCATCATTTCATACAGTCTCACTGGTGGGCTCTTCGTGCTTCTAGACTTCCGTACGATATCTTCGCAGCAACGAAAATCATTGGCGGTGCTACCGGCTTGCAAGTTGCCAGGCCATTTATGCTTAGAGCCTCTATGTTCGCTTACGTCACAAAATCCCTACACGAAGCCTCAATGTCCAAAGTTTGGACTACTCGCCCTGTGCAACTGGTCCGCTTTCTATACTCGGGTGTGTTTGCCCTTTGGAAATGCTTCTCAAGTTCACCATGCCGCTATTGCAAAGCCCGATGGGCCGATAGCAGAAAGAGGTGAGCAGAAAAGATGAAGCCAATGACGAAGACAACCACAGCGACTACTTTTTCAGTGTAGCTGGATACCCACTGTCTGAGCTGCGGTTGTACTTGACGAGTTCTAGCACCGGAATATCACGAACTCCTAAATGTATATATTCGCGCTTGCGTCTAGAGACGGATCGAACAATGCAGAGCATGTTCTGCTCAGTTTCATCTCTCTTGACTAGGTGTCCTTGCTCGACCTTTGGCCACCAACTCTGCTTCTAAGTGCCTGGCATAACATGTCCGATAGCTGGTAGAATAAGCTAAATATGCCTGGTGCATCTAGCCTTGAGCCAGCCACTGAATCAAAAAAACCGATAACTCCATGCATTCGTGCCCTGCTTTTTTTTGGCTAGACCGCGCCCCTGAGGATAAGGAAGACCAGCCGTTTTCTTCAAGCCTATTCCAGAATCACAGAATCACAAACGGCTTTGTCCGTCCTCCGCTTTTGTTTAGACGCGTCATATGAGTGGCTTCGACGTCCGGGCTGTGCTTGTACGTGAATAGTCCTAAGAATCTTCAAAATGAAGCGCGACATCGCCCGAGTTGCTGTATATGCAAATAGTAGAAGTGCCCTGGCCCTTCAGGCCTCCCAGCATCCCGGGGACTCCTTGCTCTGAATGCGTTGTTATGATGCTTGGCCCCTCGACGTTGACCTTTCCGCACGTTTCTGCACTGAACTCGCCGGTCCAGCTTTGAGGATACTCTATCTTGATGCAACCGCCGATGCTCTGGTGGTAGCTTTGCAGGCGAGTCAGGCCTAAACTGTGGTTGAAGCCCGCCATCATCAACGAGGCATCTTTTGTACAAGGGACATTGCAAAGCAAGGGTTCCAGCATGAAAATTGAGGTCAATCCGCTCTTGACGACCGTCTCGAGGCGGCTTTGCCCGTCACCCCTTGAGCTGAACAACAACGGTAGTAGTTCAAGGCTTAAATCGCCGGCTGTAGAATGGAAAACGCCGCGTGAAGCCATGACGACACGTGCGTTGATGATACCGGTTACAGTTGTGAGCTCGACGACATAGTCTCGAGCGGGCGGCTGCTTTTTAGGGCGCCTGCACCATATATCGCCATGGAATACGGATTGTGCCGAGATGCCGATTGTCCCAGAGATGGTTGCGACGGAAAGTTTGGCATGGGTGGCGGAGTCCAAGAAGGTCGATTCGAGGCCAACCTCTACAAGGACATTGCCCGACGCTGACTGAATCTTGAGAAGATGATGCAACGGGAACCATCCCTCTATATTGCCGCTGATTGTGTTGACGATGATTTGCCGTGATTGTAGGGTGTAGGGGCTTTTTTCATCTGTTCTGCTCTTGGGAAACGGTACATGGATCTTTCCAGACTCAGTCGTGATGATCGTTGTGCCCACAGCAAAAAGTTTTAAACTTTTAGCAAGTGAAATATCAAGATTGGCTACCTTGAGAATTAGGGTATCAATTCCGCCGCGAACCGGCGCGTATAAAACGATATGTATCGTGACGCAAGGTCTTGGGCCATCTGTGTCCCACCAATCCACAGAAAAGGGCGTGCTGATAGTGATGACTTGCTGATCGGTCCTATGAATGCTCGTAGCAGCTGTGAGCCTTGCATCACCAGAGGCAATTTCTATTTCGACACGACCTGTATTCAAATGCTGCCCCAACAAGGTAGTGCCGGTCTCCCCCGAGGAGCGAACGTCGAGACGTCCATAAATGTGCAGCTCACGGCCCTCTTGAAGGCCGTTTCCTTCAACTGTCTGCTCGATGCTCAGGTTGTGTCCCCTGTTGAAGATGACAACAAGTTTCTTGAAACTAGATGTGGATTGGAGCGGCCTCAGACAATGGAAGCAGGGCTGCAATCCAACACCAGATTCATCGCCCATGGTCGATTCTCTGATTAGTCTTGTTCAATGGCCTTCGCAATAAACTGAGACGGTGAAGAAGTCTTGGGAGAGGTTCTCGCTGAAAGATCTCGTACAAAGAGGAGATAATGGGGGTGGGGAGTAGGGACCAAATGACGACGAAAAGGTGTCCATGATGGAGACGCGATGTGCTTTAAGGTCATTATTAGGGAGGACTTGCTGGTTACTGCGGCTGTGTCTTATTCGGTACAGGACAAAACACGAAGACAAATGGGTCGCGGTTCCTGTACAAATGTGATGGGTGGCGGCACAGGGGTTCCGGTGAATGCTTGAGTGGTCGGCAGTGTGACGTCGGAATGTTTGCATCAGCAAGCCGAACGCGCAAGGTAACCTATTATAGTTGATTCACCTGCAGCTTCGTGCTCTGTGACAAGACAACTTGGCTTTACTCGACGTGATTTGATCGGACAGGGCATCAGTGACCCCGTCTGCGTATGCGTACCATGTCAACAGCCCAGATCTATGCATGAAGGCTTCCGGACGGGGGTCAGGCTGCATCCGATGATGCTCAACGGCATGTCGACTGTTGCTAACCTCAGCCCGACTCGCTCTGTGCTGCTTGTCCGTGTTTCGTTGCTGTCTGTCCCCGTACGCTTCTTCATCTGCCCAATGTGCCTTGAGTAGGCCGACGCGTGCTCATATTTCGAAGAAGCGTCACTGGTAAAATACTATGCTTCTTGACTTCCATTAGCTTGCCTTCGTAGGAATGAAAACCATCATCTTTGTATCTTGGTTTCTTGGAACTACTCTCAAGTTCACCATGTTGCTATCAGCAAGGCCTAATTGAAGGAAGAAGATGAAGGAATACGTAACAAGAACGAAAGATGAGTTCAATAAAACCAACAATCATAAAAGCCAATGAACCTGAGCGAAAAACATGAAGTAACAATGTCTAGACGCCAGTGCCAGGATTTAAGAGATCTAAACGAAGCAATGTCATACAAGGTGCAAGGTAGTTGATGTTGAGGTGCTGGGTTGATGAAGGACCAGGTTGACGAATTCAATCTCTTGACTCCCAAATCCCGCGTGGTGCGGCCATCGCTTAACACCCCCTCGGTGTACACGTGTGCATTACCTGAGTGAGCACATAGGTACCATACCTACCGTACACGGCACATTGCGTTGATGCCACTTTTGTTCCCTGACATCAAACGTCTGGGCTGTAGAAACGCTGTGTAGCTCTATTACAAAAAGCCAAGAAAATGCAGGTGCATCCAGCCTCGAATTCGATCATTTGTTTCTCAACTCCGGAGAATTCCATTCATCCGTGTCTAGGAAATAGCTTGACCATGAGTAGAAGGACCAGCCGTTTTCTTTCCAGTCTAAATCATTCCAATGAATCGAAGAGAAGATTGAGCTGCTTCTTTCATCGCTCTTGTTGGACTCATCATACGAGTGGCCCCGACGTCCACGGTCCAGGCTATGCTCGCGCCCGAAGAGGCCTCAGATTCGCCAACATGAAGGAAGCGCGAGACCGCCAGAGTTGCCGGCCAATGCGAATGGACGAAGGTCCCTCGCCCTTGAAACCTCCCATCGTCTTGGGCACTCCTGGGCTCGAGCGCGTGACTCTGAAGTTTCGCCCGTTGACAGTAATCTTGCCGCTGAAAGTTTCTGCGCTGAACTCGCTAGTCCAGCTTTCGGGATATGTACTCCAACTTGATGGGATCGCTGATGCTCTGGTGGGCACCTCGCAGACGTGTCAGGCAGGAATTGTGGTCAAAGCCCATTATCGTAGACCATGCGCTGTCGGCACAGGGTCTCCATGCAGGGGTTCCAACATGTGAATCTCGGTCCTTCCGCATCTCGTATCTGTGTCCAGGCGGCTCACCCTGCGGGCTGAAAAGCACCAATAATAAGTGAAGGAATAAGTTGCCGGCCGCAGACTGAAAAGCACCGCATAAAGTCATGACGATTTTGTGCCTCGATATTTCCGCATACAGTCGTGAGCTCGACGACATAGTCTCGAACGGGCGGTCTATGCCTAGGATCCCTACACATGGCTCCTTGATTAAGAATAGTCGGTGGCTTGAAGACGTATCACGATTCTTCTGCCCACGGTTTCGACGGAAAGTTTGGCATGAGTGTCTCTCAATAGACGGTGATCTGCAGCCTGACGAAAGGTCCCGCGCCCTTCTTATCCCACCAATCCGCAGCAGAGGGCATACTGATAACGATGACTTGCTCATCAATTTATTTGATAACCGTAGCATTAACCAGCCTTTCGTCACAAGAAGCAGTTGAGATTTTCAACGCGGCCTCGATCTGAAATCATATTGGACGAGCGAACATCGAGTCGTCCAGAAACGTGCAGGCCGCGGCTCTCTAGACAGCTAATTCGTTCAACTCTCTGCTCGATACCCAGAGTATATCCGCTTTTGGATAAGATATGCGATATTTCCAGCTTCAACGTGAACTGAAACGGCCTCAGACACCGGCAGCGCAAGTATCGTGGAATCCAATGTCATGTTCACCATCCATAGTTGATTGTCTGACTGGGTCTTGATGGATGACCTTGGCGATTAATTGAGACGGTGTGTAAGCCTTGGAGGAATGCTGGCTTCTTAGAACAGCTTCTCAAACTCACCTTTTTGCTATTTACAAGGCTTGGTAGCCAATAGAAAAAGACCAGAACGATGAAGCCAATGAAGCCAGACTCCAGAGGCTCACGACTCACGACTCACGACTCACGACAGGTCACGAGACGGACCCACAAAAAAACAGCGAACTTGAAAACTTGGAAACTTGCTTGAACAAATATGTACACATGGGCGGGTCCTCTCATCGCGAGTTGGCCTCCACGTCTCGGGCAGCCTCGGGCAGTTCTTGCACGTAAAAGAAAAATCCTTCAATGTCGCGGAGGCAGAAGACGAAAGACGACATCGCCCGCGGTGCTGTTCATGCGAACGGCAGAAGTGTAAGTGGGACCCTCGCCCCTCACGCCCTCTAACGTCTTGGGCACTCCGTGGCTCGAACGCATGATTTTCATGTTTTGCCCGTTGACGAGAATCGTGCCACAGACAGTTGTTGCGTTGAACTCACCATTCCAGTCTTCGGGATAGCCCACCCTAATGCGTCCGCTCATGCTTGAGTGACGGCTCTGCAGACCACTCACGTCATGTTGTGATTTCACGACGAAAACTTCAGTAGTTCCGCTCCTGATATCCGTCTCCAAGGAACCCCCCCTGCTGCCTCCCGGCGTGAGACGGACCACTGCTACATCAAGGCGTAGATTGCCGCTCGCAGACCGGATACTGGCGCTTGAAGTCACGGCAACTTGTGCATCAATATCCCCGGATGCAGTGGTGACCGCCACGATGTAGTCTCGAGAGGGCGGTTGGTTCTTGCACTCGCTCATTTTCCAGTGTTTGTTAAATTGTGTATAGAAAACGTATGGCTCCCGGACGACGACTTTCCCAGAGACGCTTTGGACGATGAGCTTGGCACATGTGTCAGAGTTCGGGTAGCTCGATTCGAGGCCAACGTCGATAGATAGGTTGCCCGACACAGACTTGACATTGAGCAGGTGATGCAACGGAAGCCATCCCTCTACATTGCCACTGACGGTCTGGACAATGATACGCCGTGATTTCAGGGAATGGGGAATATGGCCGCGCGCATTGCTCTTGAGAGACGGTGCACTGACGTTTCCAGAGGTGGCTGTAATCATCATGCTCTCCGCGGCATTCAGATTCAAATCTTCATCAATTGAGACATTTAGACTGTCTACAGTGAGGGCCATATTCTTAATATTGCCGCCGATGGGCACGTAGACAATGATATGAATCGTGACACAGGGTTCCGGGCCCCTCCTCTCCCACCAATCCACAGCAGAGGGCGTGCTGATTAAAATGTCTTGCCGATCGGATTTTTTGACCCTCGTGGCCGCAGTCAGCGTTGCGTCTTCAGAGCTACATTCTATTTCAATATGGCCTGTATTTGAAAAGTACTCGCCAGACGAGCGAATTTCGAGACGTCCAGAAACTTGCACTGTACGGCCCCCTTGACGGCCATCACTTGTAAGTCTCTGCTCGATGCTCAGGGTGTGTTCGCTGTCGAAGATGATATCTGGCACGTTGAGCTTAGACATAGATCGAGGCGACCTAAGACCTGGCCCGGGAGGGTTTTCGTCGAATCCGATATAATGTTCGTCCCCCATGGTTGAAAGCAAGTATGGCTGGTTTAGTTCTTGAGAAATGACGGTTGACCTTGGTGATCAAGTGAGGCGGTGCCGCGGTAGTTGAGGCTCGAGGCGGGTTTCTCAGAAAGACGAAATAAGGGAGCCAGGCCAGGGAGTAGAGAATGGTACGTCTGGATGGCTCTGATTTAAATCACAAGGACGACGTGCTCGAGGCTGCGGCTGACCCTGATTTGATAACTCGACAAGAATAGAATAGAGGCCGCGGGGTTCCTGTCCTGTGTCTGCAATGCGTGCAGCGTGGCGCCGTGTAACCCGCAAGCCAACAAAGCGCGTCGCAAGCGAGCAAACGCAAGGTATCCAATTGTTCTTCTGTCAGCTCACTGATCCGTGACAAGACAGCTGAGCTTCACTCGATGTGATCTGTATGTCGTGGCCATTCCAGCCTTTTTTTTTTTTTTTTTTTTTTTTGACACGTTGTGCGTCCGAGCAGTCAACATCAACAGAGGGCTCGCGACAAGCCAACAAACCGAAATCATGCATCAAACTCTCGAACAGGAACCCTTTCTTCGATTCATCTGCGTGCAAGCGCCTATACATCTACTCTGTCTCAAGTTTCAACTATCATCGGATCCTCTGCGCCTATGTGAGCCGAGTTCACCTGCTCGAATCGCACCAACGTCACACGTGGTATACACGTGGTACACGTGGCTCCATTCAGACTCATCGGCGTGAAATGCCATGCTTTTTGCTGTCTGCGACTTGGCAGACTTCGTCAAACGCAGTTTCTCCAAAACTCTTGGCTGAATCTGAACCCCTCACGAGTAAGTCGGCGCGTGCTTATCTGTCGATCCAGAGTCATCACTAACCCCTTGATTGACACTTCATGGCTTTCATGACGATGTCCTGCCAAGAACAGAAAGTTGTGGTGTGCTGCTCGCAACACATCGTGACGGCAGTCCATCGCATTAGCTTTGCGTACACCCCTGAAATATTTTTCTTCATAGGTCCGCCATTGTGACAAAAAGATGAGGCCAAACGAAAACAAGTACATTAGGTGCCTACAACGTCTATGATTCGCCTGTGGATAGATACATGGTATGTATAATGTGAGCTCTATTACAGAACAAACGACAAGGTGCTTATTTTTCATCTGTAAGGTAATAAAACCTCCTCTGCACACCCGCGCTTTGAGCACAAGGATAAATGGCATAATGCAGAGCATGTCCTAC
Organism: Claviceps capensis; assembly: GCA_018360045.1. Lineage (NCBI taxonomy): Eukaryota > Fungi > Ascomycota > Sordariomycetes > Hypocreales > Clavicipitaceae > Claviceps > Claviceps capensis. The sequence goes on along the minus strand of SRPN01000049.1, from coordinate 75,166 downwards.
TTGTTTCGTATTTATCGATTGCCCTCACTCCTCTTTTGGCCACCGACGCCGCGAATCAGAGTCGGGCTGATAAGACCGATACAAACCTAGCTGATACATGAGAGAACAGAACGTGTCTGGTACATCCAGTGATTACCAGTGCTATCTAAACGCCCCTTGGATTCTGGCTTGACCACACCTCGTGGGGTAAAGCTACCAGCTGTACCCTCCCAAGTCCTTTCCAATAAATCGCCGTAACACATAGTTTCGTCACTTTCATCGCGCTTGCTCGACTCATCATTCGAGTGGCTTCACGTGCGTGTCGTCTTTTCACGAGAAAGCACCTGAGGTTGGCCAACAAAGAGCTCGAGACTGCCCCAAAGACTTTTCATGCGAACGGAAGAATCTCGCGAGCCCCTCAGGCCTTCCATCATCCTGGGCTCTCCTTGGCTCGAGCGCGTGATTGTGATGTGTTTCCCGTAGGCGGTAATGTCGCCGGTATGAGTGTCTGTGATGAGCTCGCCGGACCAGTCATCGGGGACATCGACCTTGATATCGCCGCTAATACTTCGGTGAGCGCTATGTAGACCGGCTAGGCTACTGTTACTACTGGTGTTTGTCGCCTCCAAGTCCGTCATCGAGGAGGCCTTGTCGGCACAAGGGGCTCCACTGTGTGAGGATTCCAACAGGAAGATTCTGGTCTTGCCGTAATCCACGTCTGTCACCACGGTGGTTTTCCCGTTACCCCTCGCGCTGAAAGGTACCGGTACTAGCCTTAGAAGTACGTCACCGGCCCTAGATCGGATAGTAGCGCGTGAAGCCACAACAACGTCTGCCTCGATTTTCCCGGATGTAGTCTCGAGATCGACAACATAGTCTCGAAAGGGTGGTTTATTCTTATAGCCCTTTTTACTCTGCCGGTAATAGAAAATGAAGGGCGTCGTGATGCGGATGTTCCCAAAGTCAGTCTCCACGGCAAGCTTGGCACTGGTAGCAGAGGCCGGGTCAGCCGATACGAGGCCAAGTTCTATGAAGACCGAGCCCGACCCCGACTTGATCTTGAGCAGGTCATGCAGCGACAAACCTCCCTCTATAGCGCCGCTGTAGGTTTGGACAAGCATCTCCCGTGATTCAACCCGAGTGTCGCTCGTGCGGCCCGTGCGGCTCAACAATGGTACACGAACGCTACCAGAGAAAGTCGTGATACTCATCTTGTCCGCCACTTTCAGCTTCAGACCTTCCATAACTGAGACGTCAAGACTGTCTACCTTGAGCTCCAGGATATCAATCTGGGCGTCGCAGGGCATATAGACAGTAATAAGCAACTTGACGCAAGGTTTTGGGCCATTCTTATCCCACCAATCCGCAAGAAAGGGCGTGCTAATGTCGACAAAGTGGTCGTCAAAATGGATCTTCGTAGCTGCAGTCAGCTTTTTGTCACCAGAGGTGATTTTGATCTCAACACGCCCTCTGTTTGAAGACTCTCCGGACGAGCAGATGTCGAGGCGTCCAAAAACGTGCAGTTGACGGCCGCACTGTTGGTCACTTCTATGAACCCTTTGCTCGATGCGCAGAGTGTTTTCGCTGTCGAAGATGATATTCGGTATAGTCATCATAGACTCGAATCGGAGTGGTCTCAAACACTTGCCGCAGGTGTCACGCCCAACAAAATGGATATCATTCGTGCTTGGTTGCGCGTCTTTGTCATCTTCAACATGAATAGGTCTCTGTTGGATTGAATCATGCTCATCATTCATAGTTGGTTGTCTGATAGGATCTGGGCTGATGACCTTGGTGATGACTTGAGACGGTGATAAGGCAGATAACGGACGCGAGGAGTAGGCAAGGAGCATTCAAATTTTCCCCAAATTTTTTTTTAAAAAAAATTGTTGCTCTTGATGGAGAGCCGTCGTACTTTAAATGCGTCGATTTGAAGGATGACATACTGACTGCGATAGCTGGTCCAAATTCAGTAGGAGACAAGAAGAGGAGGCCGCGTGGACATGTGCCCGAAAAAAGAGTAAAACGTCAGCCATAACCGCCGTCAAATGCTTGGCTGGTCGGTAATGTGTGACGTCGGTGTTACCAGAGTCAGCAAGCCGATGAATCACTTGCACCAGTGACGCACACAAGGCACCAATTGTTCATCTGTCAGCTTCGTGGTCCGTGACAAAACATCTGAGCTTCACTCGATTATATGATGGGGACCGGAAAGGCAGTAGGATCCCCATTCATACATGCCATGGGCGTGGCTGAATTGATTCACCGACCCCATCGGCCGAACTATACAAGTTTTTACCAGTGCATCGCTGTAATCTCGATTCCAGTATAGACGCATCAGGGCATTAGAATGCGACCCTGCAGATCTCGAATGGGTCCTCGGCTGCATCTGACGGCACTCAAAGGCCCTAATTTGACCGTCTTGTCTCGGCTCGTTGTCTGTCGCCGTGTCGCCGTCCGCTTCCCAGACGCTTCTCCGTATGCACAACGTGCCTAGTGAGCAAGTCGGCGGGTGCTCATCTTTCATTGCTATATCCGGAGTCACTGGTGTGCTCTTCATGCTTCTCAACTCTCATGCCGATGTATTTCGGAATGAAGATCATCGGCATGCTACCGGCTTAAGAAATACTTCATTCTTGTATGTCCCCCTATGTTGTCTATATATCATCAATTTTTCTACACAAAGCCCTTAGCCAAGTGTTCAAGGTTCAGCCATTTGCCCTTGGCTTGGCCGCGCCTATTGGTAGGGGCAAAGCAATCAGGCTTATTCTTTCAGTCTATCCCACTTGATCCTTCAATCGCCCTCGTTCGGGAGTCTGGTTATGATAGCACCTGAATCCTGCCGAGGTCGGTCGGCATAGAACTCTATATTGCCGTAGCTGCTTGTCATGAAAATGGCAGAATCTCCCGAGCCCATATGGCCTCTCATCACCCTGGGCTTTCCTGTGGAGGAGCGTATGATTGTAATGTTTACCCCGCGGACGGCAATCTTACCGCAGAGAGTCTCCGCGTTGAACTCGCCGGTCCAGCTTTCGGGATAATCCACCTTGATCTTGCCATAAGCGCTTAAGTGAGTGCTGTGTAGACCGGCCAGGCCAGGATCGTGGCTGCAATCGGTTCTTCTGGCCTTCAAGCCCATCGTCCTAGAGGCGTTTTCGGCACAAGCGTCAATCTTTTGCGAGGGGTCCAATAGCAAAATATTTGTGTCTCCGCTGTCCAATTCTGTCACCAGGTGGGTTTTTCCGTTACCCTTTGAGCTGAAAGGCACCGGTAATAGCCTAAGAAGTAAGTCGCCAGCCCTGGACCGGATAGTAGCACGTGAAGCGACGACAATGTCTGCCTCGATTTTCCCGTATGTGGTCGCGATCTCGACAACATAGTCCCGAGTGGGCGGTTGACATTTAGGAGTTTTATTCTGCGTATTACTTTTGGCATAGAAAATGGATGGCGTTTTGATGTCGATGCTCCCGGAGCCGGTTTCGACGAAAACCTTGGCCTGGGTGGCGGAGTGCGAGTCGGCCGATTCGAGGCCAAGCTCTATGGCGACCAACCCCGACAGAGACTTTATCCTGAGCACTTGATGCAGCGGGAACCATCCTTCTACATTGCCGCTGGAGGTGCGGATGATAATTTGCCGTGATTGTAGTACATATGGATCTATTCTTCGTCTGCTCGACTTGGTGGGTGCATAGACTCTACCATAGTCAGTCGTGATGAAAGTTCTTTCCGTGGCTACCAGTGTTAACGGTCCAGAAAATGAGACGTCGAGATTGGCTACCTTGATGTCCAGGGCATCAATCTGGCCGCCGCGTGGCACATAGACAGTGATGAGCAACTCAACACAGGGTCTCGAGCCGTTCTTATCCCACCAATTTGCAGCAAAGGGTGTTCTGATAGTGATGGCTTGCTCATCAGTGTTTTTGCAGCTCGTGGCAGCAGTCAGCTCTTCGTCACCAGATGCAATTTTGATCACAACAGAGCCTCTCGATGCACCCTCTTCGGACGAGCAAATATTGAGGCGCCCAAAAACGTGCACTTCACGGCCCCATTGCTTGTCATTGCGTTGAAGTCCCTGTTCGATGCGCAGAAGGTACCCTCTCTCAAAGATGACATCCGGTATAACAATCTTTGACTCGTATTGAAAAGGCCTCAGACACTGGCAGCAAGGATCCCTTCCAACACCAAATATATGATTCGTAATTGGTTGTTCGACTGGATCATGTTCATCACCCATAGCTAGTTGCCTGATCGGATCTTTAGTAGATGGTCTTGGCAATGGACTGAGAAGGTGGTGCCTCGATAGTGTTCAGCGCAGAAAGAGGAGATTAACCGAGGCGGCGGAAATTGTATTCGTTTTGAAGAGTCGGCATGCTGAAGATCTTGATTTATTAAGGACAATGTGTAGCAAAAGAGCAAAAAGTCTTTTCTCCTCAACCGCCGACAACTTTGACTGTTCGGCAATGTGTGACGACGTCGTGTTACCCGCGTCAGCAAGCCGATGAAGCACTGCACAAGTGACGCAGACGCAAACGCAATGCAACCAATTGTTCATCTGTCAGCTGCTCGGTAACGGGATGAAACCTAGGTAACACAGTACATATTAGGTTACCGTCTACACATGCCATGGGCTTGGCTAAAATGAGTCACCGTTGTGTCAGACCACACCGGTCCTGTCCGAGACATCATTGCGTACCCGGAGATATCAAGGCATGTGTGCAAAGTTTCGAACGCGGGTCCTTGGCTGCATCCGAGGATACTCAAAAACCCCTCGATTGTTGTCTTTCTTGATCCGGTAAGCCAAAGACCAATGACCAATGAGACCAACGAACCCAACGTAACGAAGCAAAACTCGGGATTCCAATCAAAACGCCTCGCTGATAGGGAGCGTGGCGTATGCACTCGACAACTCTATCACAAAAGGATGGCTGAACAAAGCAGCTTCCACATACTCACGCGCCCGGTGGTCAAGGCGGAGCATTTATCCTCGAGTTCATATTTCTCGACTAGGTACCCTCGCTAAACCTTTGGCCATCGAGAATGCTATTTCCTGACCCGACATAGCCACTAGAGAGTATGGAGGGGTATGTAAAAGGGAAAGGACATATCTGGTGCATCCAGCATTTGACCAGTCACCGTTTTCCTAAACCCGGCGGGCTCCAAGGCTTGACTGCGCCTCTGGGGAAGTAAAGCAATCAACCATTTGTATTTCAGTCTCTCCAAATCGATCGCAGTAACACATGAATTCATCCTTTCAAGGTGCTTGTTTGGCTCATCATCCTACTGGCTCCGACGTCTCTGCCGCGCTCGGAACTTGAAACCCGCTCACATTTCGCCAATGTAGAGCGCAAGATCGCCCGAGTTGCTGCCCATACGAATGGAAGCAGCGCCCTTACCTGTCGAACCTCCCGACATCTTGGCTTCTCGTGGGCACGGAGAATTGAATTTGATATCTCGGCCCCCGACGAGAATCTTGCCGGAGATGGTTTCTCCGCTAAAGTCGCCAGTCCAACTTTTAGCATAATGCAGCTTCATGTTGCCGCTGTGGCTCTGATGGTTGCTTTGCAGAGTCGCCAGGCCAAAACTCGTATTTGTTGCCTCGAAGCCCGTCGTCATCAAAGAAGTGTGGTTGACAAGCCGGGGGTCCAGAACGAACACTTCGGTGCGTCCACTCCTCGTGTTCGTCTCCAAGTGGCTATTCCCGTCACGGCTTGGGCTGAAAGGCATCGGCATTACATCAACGCGTATGTCGCCGGTCGTAGACCGGATAGTAGTGCGTGAAGCCATCACGACTTTTGCCTCGATATTTCCGGACAAGGTTACGAGCTTGACGACATAGGCTCGAGCGGGCGGCCGGCTTCGAGAGATCCTGCGCTCCGTCATGTGGAAAATCTGCGGCGTGCTGATGACGAGTTTCCCCGAGGTGGTTCTGACGGAAAGCTTGGCATGAGTGGCGGAGTCCGGGACGTTCGATCCGAGACCAACCTCTATAAAAACGTTGCCCGACGCAGTTCCTATCTTGAGCAGATGATGCAGCGGAAACCATCCGTCTACATTGCCGCTGAGGGTATGAATACAGATTTCTCGTGATCGTAAATCATAGGGGGCTGTATCGCTGGGATTGCTCCTGGTCAACGGTGCATAGACATTGCCAGAGGCAGTAATGATGGTCGTTCTATTCGCGGGAAACAGACTCAGATCTTCGGTAAATAAAACATCGAGATTAGCCACATTGAGGAACAGGGCACTAAGCTCGCCGGCGAACGGCGCATAGATAGAGATATGAATCGTGACGCAAGGGCCCAGGCCCTCCTTATCCCACCAATCCGCAGCAAAGGGCGTGATGATAGCGATGGATTGTTTATCAATCTTGATCATTGAAGCAGCAGTCAGCCGTTTGTCATCAGAGGCAAGTTCTATTTCAACTTGGCCGAACAACGCATGCAACTTGTTCGAGCAAACGTCGACTCGTCCAGAAACGTGCAGTTCACGTCCACCTCGATGGTCATCGCTTTGACCACTCTGCTCGATGCATAGAGTGTTTCCACTGTTGAAGATGACCTGCGGTAGCAACTGGTACTTAGCGAATCTAAGCTTCGATCGAGATGGCGTCAGACACTGGCGGCAAGGGCTGTTAGACCCAATGTGGCTTTCACCACTCATAGTTGATTGTCTGATTAGGAGTTATTCGATGACCTTGGCGATCAACTGAGACGGTGATTAAGCCTCAAGAGGGGGTCTCTTGAAAGAGGGAATAGTGGCAGCAAGGAGAGTAGTGGGAGTGGCATATCCAACAACCCTGACGCTGTGTTCATCACGGAGAGTCGGCATGACGTAACGTCTTGATTCAAGGACGACGCGCTGGCTACTGCGGCTTGGCTCTGATCTGATATATGACAAGAACAGACGCCGCGGGTTCATGTGCCCTTGAAAGAGCAGAAGGTGTGGTGTTAGTGACAGATGATATGGTGACGGTGCTGACTTGGTCGGCAATGTGACGTCGAATTCGTCAAATTACCCGCATCGGCAAGCCGAGGAAGCATGGCACAATCGTTGTAGACGCATGATGCCCAATTGTTTATTCCTCCGCTCCGTCCGCTCCGCGCTCCCTCCTCCGCTTCTCGTATGGAAGCTTCGGCGCTCATCCTTCAATCCGTTGTCACTGGTGGGCTCTTCATTCTTCTTGACTTTCATGGCGATGTCTTTGTAGAAATGAAATCCAATGATGTGCTGTTGTTTTGCAAGGCAATCCATGCTTATATGCTCCTATACTCTCTGGATATCATCAACTTTTTACACGAAGCCAGAGATCAAGTTTCGATAATGAGAGAGAAAAAACGCCTCAATGCTCCCTTCAATGACAGAGAAAGAAAAGGAAACAAGAGCCCAAGACAAAGAAAAGAAAGAAACAGACTAAATCCATGTCGTTTGTGGTAAAGGATCCAGAAACAGGTATTTCTTCCACTGTTGTCCCACAGATGCGCGCGTAATTTGTTATTTCCTATGCTTGCCTCTTTTTTAGGGTTTCTCCGGCATACGCGCCTTAATGCAGCCCAAGAACCGATTTAGAGTTTTCATACACAATCCAGGTGATACTCAAGGCTGGAGCAACTTTGAGCAGGTTTGGTGTCAGGCCCTTGTACAGGCCGCGATACCCCTCTCTCTGAATGGTCTTTTGTGTCACGTCCCATATGCCGGTGTATGTGGCTGGGTGCATCATGGTGCCTTGCGTCTGCAAGCGCGTCCGCACCACATTGAGAGGGTACACGACCGTCGCACCGATTGCACCAGAGGTCGCACCGATCATACCGGTGGCCATGTTGCCGGGCGTAATGTCATCCTCGTGACATCCGGCGCTTCGCGCGTAATAGCTCTGATACGTCTTCTTGAGCAATTCGAACATGCCCATGTCGATGGCGCTATAGGGGAACATGCCCACCAAGCCCATCGTAACACCGCGGTAACATGCCTTGACGCCACCATCAGCGAACATCTTAACCGCCGTTTGACGAACAAGCGCTCTGCCCTGCAATCCTCCTTGGACACTCTCGCATTGTAGGCGGAATTTGAGGGTATCGAGTGGGTAGACACAAAACCTGTCACACAGCCATCCGCGGTTAGCGAGAGAGTATAAAGCGAGCGGCTGGCCCATTTTGAATCCCACAGAGGGGTCGTACGTACTGTGCAATCATTCCAGCAACACCGCCAGCGGTGAATTTTGAATAAGAATTGATCCGCCTTGGGTCACCATGACCTTCGAAATTGGCGAGCGCTCGCTTGGCCGCCTCGTACGATCCAAACTTGATCGCCGTCTCGGGCATAATTTTGATCACATTTAAGCCATTGCCTGGCAGTGCGTTCATGTTAGCGTAAAGTCATGCAGGCAGAGGAATGATATGTCGCGTCAAGGGAGGAACATCCACCTACCGGCGAAAAAACTTCGAATGCCGCCATTGCGGAATAGATCTCTCACAGCATCGCGAATGGGCCGCGGTGCATTGCCTGCCCCTAGAACAGGGCCACCCTTGTTGCCGGCTCCGACGGCGGACTCGCAGTTGTTCCTGGTATTCACTAAGAGGTAAACTTTCAGTCTATCGAGCGGCGCAGTGGCTGTTCGCGACACTCCGCCTGCGATGGCACCGGCTACGAAGTAGCCCGGATCGGGAGCAAAGTCGGTCAGTGTGAACGTCTTTGGAGTTTTCTGGGTTCCTATCAAGGTTTTTCCTTGTTCCTGGTCTTCTCCTTCAGTGTCAATGCCAACTTGAGGTGGACATTGCGAGGGTCTCGTCGCAGCCAAGCGCCGTCTTTTCGCTGTCCCATGTTCCACACTACTGCTGCAATCACCATCGTTCTCTGCAATCGCTACCGCATCCATGCTGCGTTTCGACGCGAGTTCGGTTTTAGAGCTTTGTGTGGTAATGTCGTCTCCAGAAGAAATTGGTGGGGATCCGGGTGCTGTTGTTGCGGGAGGCGGAGGAGAGGCAGCAACTCTTACTAGAGAGCCGAAAAGGGTATAAAGCACAGATCCAGATATTGAGCCGTCCGCGCCTAGGCCTTCCAGAGTTTCGTCGCTGACGAGCGAGTCGCCCTCAGGAGTGACACTAACGACCGAATCGTAGAATGACAAAACGGCTTTGAGCCGAGAGTCGTGGTTGCCAGCGGGCATTAACAAAAGAAAATTTCTGCGAGGAAGAAAATCAGTCAGCCATCATTGAAGTCGTGGTTCAATTGAGCAGAAGAGCGAACATCGGATCATGGTATGTTATATGCGCTTCGAGGTCAGGGTTGTTTCCAGGGCCTAGTGACAAGGCTGTCATGTGAGTGTTGAAGGGATCCGCGACATCAACACAATCGCCATCCCGCGCACCACATGACATGTTCGAGGTGACTAGTGAGGGCTGGACCTGCAACGCCTGCCAAGCTCTCAAGGGCAAGTGGTTACACAACACAAGCAAGAACCGTGTTTGAACAAAAGAAATTTTCGAACGTACCTCCACTCGTCAAAGCTCACGTATCCATCGTTGTTGCCATCCAAGTCCTGGAAGAATTCGGAAAGTCTGCGATTGGAGATGCTAAGGCCAGCTGTGCGGAAAGCAGTCTGCAATTCGGCGAGATCGAGTTTGCCATTTGCGTCTCTGTCGATCGAATGGAATAAATGGAACAACTGTCGCTCCGCCTCTTGCACAAATACGCGAAACTCTATTGAACGATACAACATGGGTCAGAGTTGAGGTTTATTGACAAATTTTTCACGGTTCTTTGACCAACAAAACAGATGAAACGGAATTTCTAAACACAACACACAAAGGCGTTGAGTGGGGGCGGGTTCAACGGTGAAGGGGAGGACGTCCTACCTTCGTATTGGATTTTGCCGTCGCGATTTGTGTCGACCTCCCTCATAATCTGTTTCAAAAGATCGCTGGCATTTTTCAAGGCTGAAAAGTCCAGAATGAGGCCGTGTTGTCAGCATCAAGCTCCCACAGGCGCTGCAAGGCAGGCCAATGCAAACGCGACATGGGTGGCTTGGGGATGTGGCTTACGGTGATCGATGCGGCGAAAGCCTTTCCGCAGTCCCTTGAGATCCAATTCGCCCTTTCCAGAGGGGTCCAATTTGGACCACAGCCTCTCGACTCTCACATCGCGCTCGTTCTGCGACTCCCCAAATTGTCGCTCCACGTCGGTAACGAGCATCGGTGGTATGGCGGCCAGCGTCGTGAGGACAATGGCGAGGCTGGAGGCCTGACGAGGAGGGATCCAGTCGCTCGCGCGTGATGAAGATCGACGGATGTTGTTACAGCAGCATGATTGATGGAGATGCAGACGGTGAGCGGCGACACTTGAAGGGATTCGAAGAGCTGCGTTCGAAGCAAGTGACGTCGGAAAATCGGCAATCCGGAGAAACGAAAGCGCATCGGACACCCCTTGGAATACGCCGGCTGGATGCTCCGCCCAAGGGCACGGATATTGGCTACATTTTAGCACCACCATGTATCACTTGTGTCCATCTCCGTGGCACCGCCAGATAATTAATACCAAGGAAATACTTTCAGGTACAAAACAATCTTGCGCCAAGGCCTCCGTATGTATGGAGTATGTATGTATGTACATGTATACCTGCATTAGGTACCTACCTAATGCAGGTAGGTAAGGTAGGTCTGTACCTCGGTATGTACATACATACCTACATATCTCGCCCTCCCCCACACTCCACTTCCTCCCCGCTCCTGTTTGCTTAAACAGGACAGGAGTGTTAGGTACCTTGGTATGTAGCTAGGTACGAGGAGAAGCTACAGTCTCGTGTGGCGGACAGCAAGATCTCTGCAGATCAACTCTCTCTCGTCCGAGTCTTTGCCTACGTCGCAATGAACGATATTCGGCTCTCTCGTCTCGAACACGACATATTCGCCGTGCCATCAACAAGCTGAGGTGCCTCTGCGGCCTTTCCCACCACGGAATGTCAGCCAACTACTGGGAGTCAACGCAGAGGCGCCATTGGCTGTTTTCCAAAGATGAGCTGGCCTCGATGCGCCAGAAGCTCGACGATGACAACATCGAGATCGTCCGCATGTTTCCTTTACCCCAGCCGCGACATCTGGCCATGTTCTTCAACCAGCGTAAGCTTCTCTTCGTCTCATCTCCTCAAGTCAGTACATTCCTGCTTTGCTCACAGGGGGGGGCTGACCTCTTTTTCTTGTACCGCTTCAAGAACTTCTGCGACTTGCGAATCGGCTCAGCATCCGACAACAAGCCATGGCCACCGCCCAGGTTTACCTGAAGCGATTCTATATCAAGGTCCCCATTCGATCGACCAATCCATACCTTGTCATCACAACGTCCATGTATCTTGCGTGCAAAATGGAGGAAGCGCCGCAACATATCCGCCTCATCGTCACCGAAGCCAGAACGCTGTGGCAAGACTTCATCGGCCTTGATACATCCAAGATTGGTGAATGCGAATTCTACATGATTAGCGAGATGAGCTCCCAGCTCATCGTCCACCAGCCGTATCGGACCTTGGCATCTCTGCGACCAGAACTCTCACTCCTCGACGACGAGGTACAGCTCGCACGATCGGTGATCAACGATTCGTTCAACAGCGATCTGCCTCTAACATTCGCACCGCATATCATCGCCCTTGTTGCTATCCTCTTGGCTGTGGTGCTTCGACCAAATTCCACTGCGCCTGGACAGACAGCCTCCGGGTCAGCCGCTGCGGCCGGTCTTGCTGCGGCACAAGCTGCTCTCAGTCAAGCACAAAGTCGAATCAGTCAAGGCGGCGGCGGCGGCGTCATCACCGTGGACCCTGTCTCATCCGTGCCTGATGTGAAGGAGAAGCAGCAAGAAACGAGGATGGCGAGAGTGCAGCACTTTGCGGCGTGGCTGGCAGACAGCGGTGTTGACATTGCAGCCATGGTGGACGCCACCCAGGAAATGATTTCATTGTATGAGTACTATGAGCAGTACAATGAAAAGCTGACTCGGGGGCAAATAGACCGCTTTGTCAAAGCGCGAGGCTTAGACAAGTGAAATGATATATATGCAGTCGAGCCATGTTGGGTGAGACGAAAGCTCACATCACACGTTGCCGCATGGCATGCTGCAGCGACACTACTGGGCGACATTCAAAGTCGGTAAACATGCTCGTTGGTTTCCCCAACCGTTTCTCGCCAGCGTAACGCGAAGCATGAGGCGTGAGGGAGTTGGTTATATGTATAGGTATTAGGAAAACCTAAGGGTAGATGGTGCATGTGATAGGTGTTTGGTGCCATGGCGTTGTCATTTAAAGGTCTCATTCGGTTATCTTCTGGTAATTGCTTTCCTATTTTCGTCTTTTTCTTTCCCGTTCAGCCGCTTTCAATGCTTCTTTTCTCTTACTCTTTCGTTCTTTTCATTTCTTCCAAACTGTCACTCGCTCTCTTCTCCCAATTCCCCTTCACGTTCTCACATTCAATCACGAGATCTTATGAGCAAGATCTACTTTACTCACTGTGTATGTATGCCCTTCGCGTCTCTGCCCGTTGAACACGATGTTCACTCCTCCTTGAGAAGTCTGATATGAGCATACTCGGCCAGAACCGCAAACGAGTGCAAGACCTACTACCCCTCTTCGATGACGATGGAATCACCCTGCTCATTCCTCCGCGAAATGGGCTGCCTAGCTACTCCCACAGTGCGTTCTATATGTCTTTTTATTCTCTGCATAAGAATTTCGCATGGAGGTCGTATGTGCGGTAACAACATCAGTGGCAATGTCCTCTGCGAGGTAGGGCCGTTGACGTCGTCCAGTAAGTCATCGCCGCATCGGCACGAGACGTGTCTGGTAGAACGCGCAAGTCTTCATCTGGCGAGGCGTGACGAGCCACCGCGGGAGAATTCTTTGGAGTATATAGATCAGGTAGCTTCAAAGTGCGTCAAGTGAACGAGTCCGGCAGGTCAAGGTGACCGAGCGAGCGGCAAAGCGAGCGCCGAGAGCACCACCGAGAGGCATCGCCGGTACAGTGGCCCACCATGTAGAATACACATGTGTCGGTTCACAGCAGAAGCGAGGATACTACAATAATGAGGATCACACCGTCTGGGCGGTCATGACGGAGAACAAAGACCAGAGACGATTGAGCAAGACACGACAGCTTGTGCCCTACCCGGCACCGTAACACTTTGCTCTATGCGAAGACCCCATCACCCTGGCCGTCTGTACTCCCGTTTTCGTCTATCAGTAATCTTGACATACCCTCTGTAGGCTCAGGGCCAAATGGAGTTGATACATGTTGCATATAAATCGCATCACTGATGCACGGTGCAGATGCGCGAGCCTGGTTGAGCCGATGGCATCACACTCCAGGGCGATGGCAACGGTATGCGCGTTGTCAAAGTCAAAGCATTTGCCAATGGCTCTCTATCGCGATGAAAAGAAGCAGATGCCAAGGTAAATCAAGTTCATGGGGGTCAGCTTGTGCAGAAATGCCTATGTCTCTCCAGCCTATTAACTTTCGCGTGCCCGTATCAAAGCAATCTCACGATACAAGTCTTGTCATGTTACATGTAGCCAGAGAAAAGCAACGCCTGCTCGCGTAGAGAGAACGTGAAGTAGGTATGTATGTAGGTAAATACAAGGGTACAGCTATCCGGAGGCTCGGAACGGCTGGTCACGGCTCAATCTTATGATAGGTCGAAGTGCTAAGAAGAACTCAAGATCTGAATCAAAAAGTCCTGAGGTCCTCCTTGAGGTTCGCGGTATCTTTCCTCTCCACCTAGGCGTGATTTCTGGAATGCCGTACATATTGGCTCACTCCAAGGGAAAATGAACAACGTTGATAGGTACCTATGTAGGCAATCTAGCTTCGCGTTGTGTTTAGCGAGATGCATCTCGATGCTTCGGTACTTCACGATGCTCACGGACCTGTTCCTTGGCGCGACTGCGGTATTACCTACCTTAGCAAGATCTAGGTATCCTGATGTCTTCCCAGAAACGAGCACGTCATGATGCTTGCGGGCCTTTTTCCTGGTGTGACTATTATCTCGCGCTGTATTCCCGAATCCCGCCTGCTTGATTTCTCGCCATATGTTTCCACATTTTGGTGTTTCGATAGGTAGGCATGTTTTCCCATTTGTATCTGTTCATTCAGTCACCTAACGTTTGGATGCTGTCGAAAGATATCGCTTCGCAATTTGATTGCAATCGCGACGCGCGGTTTAGCACATCTACATGCCACAGTCGCACCAAGAGAAAGTGCAGCAACGCCGTCTGGACACTTTGCCCGTGACGGTGATGATGGCCACAGTGCAAACCTTTCGTGAAGCACTCACGGCACATCGATACCATCTTGCTTAGCCTCAAACAACAATCGATGTTTCTTAGCCCCCAAATGACCAATGGAAATTCCAGGAATAAAACCCACATTCTTCGATCTCACCCATGTGGGACGTTCCACGCAACCTTGAGGGGGATTTCTTTATCATAAATTCCGAAAGTTTCCTTAGCGCTTAGGCTTATCATGAAATCGATTCGCAACGAAGGCAAAGCAGCGACACTTCACGACGGCTCGATGCGACTTGGACCCTGATCCGGGGTACCGCTTCTCCAACATCCCAGTCGATAAGAAACGTGGGTTGTGCTGTGCCATCGAGGCGGTCGACAGAAAATGGATGATGATAAAGGAGAAGGCGAAGGGATAGGTAGTTTGCGCCAAGCGCTGATAGTGCATCGTCATGGCCGTGATATGGCGGCGAGAGCGTTCTTTCCACAAAAAACCTGTGACTGGGGGGAGTGGATCGCACTTGGCTTTCCCCCCTTGAATCTGTGCGATGGCATTGACCACCAAAGCAATGCGAAATCTGGGGATCAACACAGCGGTGACGATGGGTGGAGAGCTTGCCACAGCATCTACCTACCTATCCAGCTTTCCTCTAGAATCATCTAGCGTCTTTTCTCCATCGTCAAGAATGCTGTACGAAGTACCTAAGTATGTGTGCATACAAGCATGATCTAGCGTCTAACACCGTCCAACGTAGCTTCGTCAACGCCGAAGAAACCGAAGAAGCCATTGCGGCATGTCCGACTGGGGGATGCGAAAGCCATCTGTATGCTTTTGCACATAGCGTTCAAATCCAAGTCCAATAGCGATTGAACGATTGAACGATTGAACAGAAAGTTCGCAATTCCAGAGCTTAATGGCCTTTGCCATCGGCCGTTGCCGATTGAGGCGCCGCCGCCGCCGCCAAAAGAAAGCCCCCCTAAGGAGCGGTGTATCGATCTTTTGTCGAGTCGTGGCGTTCACAATAGATGGGAAGCCATAATGGCTTTTGTCTTCACCGACCCGACAAACGACTCTCCAAGTCTTGTTGAGAGAAGGGATGAAGAAGAAAAAAAGAACCGTGAATCATGTTCTTTTCACCGCAATGGTCTATTTCATGCGCACGCTGTCCCATGTGTCGCCTGAGTCGTCCGGCTCGTTTCTTCACACGAAGATCGGGCAACGGGAGTCCCAAAGGTAGATAGTCACCAGGGATGCATAATACCTACCTGTCGGCATAAGTTATTGTAGCAAAAGAAGGATTCTTGCCTCCCGAGATGCTGGGGAATAGCAGGCGGACGATCTTTAAAGTTTACCCCCATTGTAGGTATGTATATATGTACGTACCGTTTTGATAACAGCAAAAACCCGCGCATGTGGCAGAAGCAGAGGCACGGCCCCGTGAAACTTTCGTCGTTCCAGCCGAGGTTACCGCCTCCTCCACGCTGCCCCATTTTTCCCCACATGCATAAGGGTTGTCCGAGTCATTATCAAGGTGCACCTCCGATTGGATCTGTGGAAGCCTGCGATACCTACCTAAGGTATGTAACTTCGTCGGGAAATGCGGTTGAGACCTTTGCCAGGATGGCTGGCATTGGACCAAAGCTAAAAAGTCTCGTCCTTAGCGTCGATGCAGTACCTAGATCGGCGGCCTGGTTCAACGTGTGTTCCCGTCTCGTGTTTGTGAAGGTTTGTGTTGTACAAGCTGGTGTCTTGGGGTCACAAGGGATTGGTTCTATAAAGATAATTGGTATGTGCCTGTGGATTTGGGATATACATGTCAATGGCGGAACACCAGAGGCACAGATATACCTTGTCGCCACGGAGTACAAATTCGGAGCTAGTGTATCAACTCTGGGGGATTGGATATGCGGGCGGCAAGACGTGATGCTGTGACAGTCTACGCTGAGACTTGCACACACGCGCCAGAGTCTCATGTCGTGGTGCAATCCTCTGAAGACAAAGATGTACGCCTAAGTGGACGGTGTGTCGAAAGCACCAAGGCTGTTTGCTCGTGCCACGAAGTATAACACGGCAGAAGGAAGGGACTTTTACCCTCGGTCATAGATGGCTTACCTACCGGTAGACGAGCATTTCGAACCTAAGTCACAAGTTGATAACAAAGCTTGCGAGAGCAAAGCTGGACAGATACACTACAAGCAAGCCCTGGAGATGTCGTCTTGAACGCTATCGTAATAACGCATCTTGAGCAAGGCAAAGCAGAAGCTCTACGGCTGACCCGATTCGAAACTCGACGGGATCTCTAGAGGTCCCGTGACAACAGCAGCATCCGCGGGGGGCTTTGACCGCGCTGACGCCATTTTCAAGGTTCGCTGGGCTGTGCTAGATAGCCATGTAGGTACATGTGTCGGAGAAAGTATGAATGAGTCGTTGAATGTACATTGATAGGAAAAAATGGTGTCGAACGCGTACTTGGGTTGCGTAGTCATACCCGACGGCTTCAAGGACGGCGCTGACGGAGAAAGGCATTGAAAAGACGTGATGGACAAAGTTGCGATGTTCGGCCGTACTCTATACAGAGTGCATACATAATATGTACAAGTACCTACTCCGCATGTAGTCGAAAAGACCAACCTATGGGGATGGCTAACACCTTTTTGGCGCGGAGACAAAGTCGGACCCCCCCGCTCCCGTTCTTCAGACTTTCGTCCACCATCAGGCAGGCAACGTTTCCGTTTCGCCCCCGAGGAAGAGTGACAGATGTTGTGGCGTGGTGTGACTTGTCTTGCACTGACGGGAGGACCGCGCCTGAGGTTGCCCCCGAGCCCCCTTCCCAAAGCCAGATCGAGCAATTGGGGCTCGCCGTGATGGGGTGCCTAGATAATTCTATGGATAAGAGGTCGCTCCCGCAGTTCCGCCAAGAAGGCGGTCGAAGCCACAGCAAGTGTACGGAGTATGTACATGGTCTGTACGGAGTACAAATTGGAGCTTTGGGTGTGCCCCGGACTTGGCGATGGCACAGCGTGTCATTCTCCATGCATGCACACGTGTCGCTGATCCAGCTTGTCAGCAGCATGATGTGAGTTGATGATGAATGGAGACCAAGGGCTTCGGCCAGGTGGCGTGCGAAGTATCTACCTAACCTATGTATATATGTACACGGTACACACGGAGTACGGTACATACGGAGTACTCCGTACAGAGTATGTACAGAGTTCGTGCGTCCCAAAACGGGTCGTTGCTGCCATCACGCAGCCTTACGGAATGCAACTTGCTTGTTGGGGCTTGATTGGAATATCTTATTGCGAACATTAGGACCTGTGACTATGTTATCATTGAGGCGTATCATTGCGTCTTGTGCTTCTAATTGGAGGGTATCATGGCAGCGTCTCTTTCCGGCGTCTCACTGCGGCTAGTTATGGCAGCATTGCAGTTGCAGCAACAAGTTACAACACGCCGGGCGCCTAGTTGATGCGATCACCGCCCGAGGTCGCTCTCGCTACACTGTACGGCACAGGCGACTTCCCGTCGACTCACTTCATGATGGACGGATTCGTGCTTCGTCCACGACAAGCTTTACTCCGTCGATATACTCCGCACACACGCAGTACTTACATTAGGTACCGGTACATACGTAGGCGGATGTTCCCCATGTTTTAGGCTGCGCAAGGCCAACTTGATGGACCAGTCCTGAGGCACAGCGCTGGGACGGGTGTTGCGTCACCAGCAGCGTGGCAGAGCACGGACTGTGGAGGAAGTCGACGACGTGGTAACGGCAAAAGCGCGCTGGTGCGACTCGGCTTGTACGCGGACCACTGGCAAAGCGTTGGCAAGGACGCTGCAAAGATTGACTTTCAGTGGTCGTTGCTTTGATGCATCGCTCCAGGACCAGGTGACTCACTGGAGGGATAATGCGAAGAACCCTGAAGGATTGCCCAGGGGGCCCCATGCACCCAGTGTCAATAGTTTGGGCTATGTACCCCAGTGCCAGGACAGTGTTGGATAGTTGCCCACAGTGCCAGAGCTTTGCCCCCTTTCATCAATGCACTTCAGGAACGCCGTTCGTTTGCTGCGTGCGGCGGCATGCCGTCCGAGCACCCCACCGCAACAGACACTGTGACCAGCCGACCGTCTCAAGACTTAGGGACTGTGCCGCCCCCACAACAACAAAGGCTGGCGCTTGCATCACAACGAATGCGGACTAGACTCAGTACTAGTCCCCCAACCACTCTCGACTCTCGAGTGGCGAGGCCGGTGGACCGACGATCCGCACGCAAATTCCAAATGCCCATTGGCCGTTTTTGATAACACGCCCCATCTAACATCTCCATTGACCCCACGCGGACCCCGGCTACTACCCTTTCCCAACCAACAGAAAGTGCCGCAGCACACCCCTGCAGCACCATGCTCATTGCAGGCCCTGGCCTCCTTTGCTGGCGCGTGCAGTTCGGAACCACCTGCTCCTGCATTTGCCATCGCCCCACTTGCAGTAGGTACCTACTCGCAGGGCGTCGCTCGCATGGCCATCTAGGTATCGTCTGTGCCATCTCGTTTCTCCCAGTTCTTCCACTTCCCACTCCATGCAAGCATTCATTCACGCACCCCCCCCATCCATCAAACGCTCCGAGTGGCTCACCCCGGGTGTTTCCTCGCCCTCCAATCGCCCTACAATTGCCCGCCTTCCCTTTCCTCTCTCTCCCGCCTTCACCCACTCACGAGTCACACCACACAACATTACCACGAACGCACAAACCCGTACCACCTTCATCTCCTCATCCTCCTTTTACTTCCTACTTCTTGTCTTTACATTTATCTTGCTCATTCACGTCTCCTAGTCATTGTTCAACCGCATTGTTCACGCTCACGATTCAAATTTTTCAGTCACGCTCATCTTCACGTTGCCGACATCTTCAGTCGAACTGGTACCGACGTTTCAGCCTCTTGACCTTGCAGCCGCGCCTTCTCCATCCTGTGTGTGAACCACAAACCATTGTGCGTCACCTACCGTTTCAACCATTACGCCTCCCAATCATACGCAAGATTGGGGCTAAGAAACATCTCGACATAACAAAGCACGCAAGACCACCGTTTTGAACCTCATTTTGCTTCGGT
This sequence comes from Claviceps capensis, assembly GCA_018360045.1. NCBI lineage: Eukaryota > Fungi > Ascomycota > Sordariomycetes > Hypocreales > Clavicipitaceae > Claviceps > Claviceps capensis. Next base: position 55,823 of record SRPN01000049.1, on the reverse strand, counting down.
TTGCTAGACTCAATATCATGGCCTCATATTACCATTATAATGCGCAGGTCGCACATGTCGCGTCCGTTTCGCACACTCATGGTGGGCATCGCAGTCGCAGGGGGGTCCCTCGCTTGTCGGTCTCTCAGTCACAAAACGTTCAGAGACAGTTTCGTGGTGGGCGCACCATGAAAGACCTTACCGAGCCAGCGTCGCTGTCTGTTTTTCGCGTCAAGTTCGAAGCAGGCCGCTCCTTCGATCTGGAAGACGACATGGAATATTGCCCCAGTTTGCTCACAGATTCCGATGTAAGTGGTGTCACCAGCCATAATGAAAATCCTAAGCATGCTTGCGGCCGCACGGCCTCTGCAGTTCCTATCACCGAGTGTCTGACTGTGTTTTCTCGTTGCTTACTTGTACATAGCTGGCTTACATGTCTGCCTCCGAGCGCTCGTCGCTTGCAAGCAATTCTCCCGATTCTTCGCCTACGCAACAACCTCAAACTGTTGCTACCGGCACGTCTTTCAACTCTTCGACTGCCTCTTTTGCTTCGAGCTTTCAAAGTCACCACTCGAGTCCAAAACTTTTTCAACCTGCTGCCACTCGCGGTCGCAATGCAATTCCCATCATCAACCCTGTCACGGGAATCAGCATGTCTAGTCCACCGCCTTCGGTATCGCCTGCCGCATTGCAGAATGTCATCGGTCGCCGATGGTAGAACATTTTGCGACTCTTGTCAGGTGTCCTTGAAGGACATCACTTAACGAGAGGATGTGGTCGTTGAGTTCCATCCGCTCGCAAGATCTAATGATTCTCTTTCTTTGCTTGCTTTCACTCTAGAACCGTATATTTTTTATCATTTTGGCGAACATATTCAAAATCTCCCCTGAGAGTACCGGTATCGATTGCTTGGGCGCTTTGAGTTAATGACGGGGTGCTAGATCACCATCTCTCATCTCTTCACTACTGGGCCAAACTTTCTTGACGCAAAAAAAACCACATTTTCCCGGATTGCCGTCTGGCACGATGTTCAGCAATTCCTCAACAAGTCTGCGGCACCAGATTTCTTCGTCATTCTCTTTCCTTTGTTCTCAAGATCATTCCTCAAATGACATAGCGTTATGCGAGTTCCGCTTCTGTCTCGCGAGATCAGATCATCCAGCACAGATGGCGGCGTTTGATCTCGTGTGAGGAGGTTTCCTTTCCACGAAGACTTGTTGCAATTTGTTCTTCTTTCTGCGATGCCGGTCTGGTGTCGTTCTTACTTTTCTGGATTGACGACATTGTATCTGGCATACCTGATATAGTATTTGGCGAGCGTGTGCGATGATCGAGCTTTCACTTTTACTCATTCGCCATATTTTTCCACTATCTGTCGGCTACGGTTCACGAAGCATCGGGATGGGAAAAAATGTCAAAATCATGTATAGATTTGGTGTCTAAGCACTTTGCAAGCGGGTGGGGATCATTTACGGGCAATACTTTTGGGTTCAAGTTGCATGAGGTATTTTGTTGTTGGGGGGCATGTTTTGTTGCAATGTTGGCCGAGTCGCAGCGAGTGCTCATTCTGTTTGCGCTGATTTAGCAGGTTCGGACATGTTCATCTCATTTCAGTTCATGCATCATGGTGGCCTTGGCAGCTTGTTTCTTGCTCTGCAGTGCTTGTTTCGTTATCTTGTTCTGGCCACTGTGCATCATTATAGCGGGCGCGCTTGTGCTACTACGGATGGCATATAAGTGGTGTTGCTGAAGCGGGTTATTTATTTGGTGGGAGAGGGAGAAAATCTCTCGGGCCGTCGTGCTCTGGTGCAATTTTTTTTTGGCTGGGATACATGGTTCTTTGGGGATTAGTGTTGCGAGCATGCGTGTTTTTCCGGGCAACAGGTGTTACCATAGCTGGTTGGTCAATAGTGATGTTACAGGCCTCACGGGTTGGCTTTTACGAGAATTTACGACGCGTTCATACATGAACCAATGCTGCATTGTCCGGTGAATGTGTATTCATCAATCTGTGACTCACGCGACATGCTTTACACGTTGGAATGTAGCATGGCATCTACGTATATAGATGGATCGTCCACATTGATACTGTGATGAGATAAGCTCATAAATGTACGATGCATCGCCCGCCATCTAATCAATGTCGATCCACGAACATCTTCAATCAAAGTACGCTCATAATTACCTACCCATGTACCTAAATACCTTGGTATTGACAACTGGGCACGAACGTTGCATTGTGGTGGCTCTCATGACGCACCACGAGGGGACTGTAATGGTGACGTCAGCCCGGCGCCGAGCACATACCAAGGTCTTCCAATACCAATAAGCTTTGCAATTACGTCGTGCATTGAGCTCTCGCTTCGAAGGAACTTCTCTACTGCCCTCGTCTACTGCCTGGCTTCGTCTTCATCTCCAAATACTATGTCAGCACACACGCGTTGACTAGACACGGGTTGATCACAGCCTCATTCACACACATTTTGATTTGCAAGACAACGAACGGCATTCCAGCACTAGGTCTCTCTATATTGCCGACGTGTCTTTACCTGAGTGGCACACCCCAAGAAAAACGGGAAGCTTCATCCTCTGTCTGTCTCTAAATCCACAAAAAAAAGAAAAAAAAAAGCAAAAAGACAGAACCCTATCTTCACACCGAGACCATGAATACGGTCAAAAACGCTTTGAGATTGCAGGGCCTCCGCGCCGCAAGAGTCATGCCTGTGAGGAACGGAGCGTGCTTTTCTACCAGTGTGAGACGCGGTTTGAAGGAATCGTCTAGTCGTATGTCTCCCCTTTTGACTTTCATTTGAGTTCCGTGCTTTGCCTTTTTTTCATGCCCAACCTAGGGTAGAGGGCCTTCAAAGGGGGCACTAGAAGGATAAAAAAAAAATGTCAGGCACAAAGAGACGAAAGGCCCAGAACGAATAGCAGAGACAAATTGAAAGATAAGAGGGGAAGTCGAAGCGAGAGATGGAAAGCAAAGGCAAAGCACACTAAAAGAAAGAATGAAAGTCTACTAACTTCCATCTACAGAAACTGACGTCGACTACGACAAGCACAAGCAAGATTCGCTCGCCAAGCAGAAAAAGGGCACGGGACACTGGAAGCCTGAGCTTGCTTCCGATAGCGAGGAGGCCGTCAGGGCGGATCGGTCCTCCGAGGAGGATTTCGAGTCCCTCCAAGAGAGGACAAAGAAAGCCGCGGAGGAGTCGAGGAAGGCGGGGACGAGCGCTGCGGAAGGAGTGTGATGACGGTATCCAGGGTGGTCTACTCGCGCGACGGCCTGTGTCAAGCTCGTGTTGGAGACTTGTTGGAAGCTTGGAGATATCATGGGGATGTGAGTAGCTGTTGGGGCGGTCCAAGTGTGTAGATCGCGAGGGGCCATTGCGGGAAGATGCCAGTGGCCGAGGCTAGGGTCGCCGAGGAGGAGTAGGCGGGCCCGAATGATAGATCATAGCATGCGAGCACGGAATAAACATCGTCGTCCTTCGCATATCTAATGTCTAAGTCGCTGAATAAGGTGTCGCCCAGGGGGCATCCGACGATGACATGCATGCGAACGATACCTACCTAAGGGTACCTATGTATGTATGTATGTGCATAGGTATGTACCAGATAACAAAGGGAGGTGCTTATACCATGGCCAAGTGCCAAAGTGCACCCATCTGCAACGAGGTCGTTCGCGAAATGTCCCCACAACCACCGGTTGGATCCCGATACATACCTTGCATGTACTAGACACACATGCAGGTACATATATATGTCAGTCCGTAGGTACAGATCCACTCTGTGCACAGGTCCTTACCAGGTACTCCGTACTTATGTTAGATCATTACATATGTATCTACCTATGCAGGTATGTACACATGTAATTCAGACTGACGCTCGACCATGAGAACTATGCGCATGCTTCACAGACTCACAGTACATATTCCCTTCCATCTCGGCTCCCTAGTTAGCCACCACCACCACCGAATATACAACTGTTGGATCGTTGATTCTATGCATCTATGAGACTATGATACCCTGCCAAGCCAACGACATTCTTCAACATGGAGGATCACGCCCCTGATCGTGCTTCGGACACCAACTCACAGCTAGCTCAGCCGCCAGCACCCGTTGTAAGAGGCTTGATCTATCAGTGCATCATTTCAGTCCACTTGATTCAACATCATATACCTTTAGGAAAACCCGCCAGCCCCAGCACCTCAGAAGCACAGCCAGGAGGGAAATGCGGGAAAGGCAGGTAGATGCAATCACAGCGGAACAGCTCATCTCCACACGTACAATTCCTGAGCGGCCTAAAGCCTCTCCGGGTGGCTTCGCTTATGCAGTAAACATGCACGACACATCAGCTGCAGCTATCGAGCGACCGTGGGAATCTGTACGTTCAATGTGTGTCATGATTGATGACTGAGGGCTAAAAATACTAATATTTCGCCAGGACGTGAACCAAACGTACCAGAGGAGACACGCCAATGTGCCAAAGCCCAAATCAAAGAGTTACTTGACAAATTGTGATATATCATTGTGATACGCTGGATAGGCTACAAGAGCCAAGCCTACCAAGTATGTAGTATCTGACGCGATGATGAAGAGGGTGCAAGAAAGTCTGCACAGAGGAAACAGGCAAGTAAGTAGTGAGGAAGAGGCAGCAGTGAGTATTCACGCATCAAATAATATACCCTGATCATGCAACGAGCATCACTCCGAATTGCTGCGCAATTGATGCTTCATCGGGCGTCAAATTTATGTATGTATGCATCTAGATTCTACACACAATGAACGATAAACAAAGAACACATTACACAGACACATAATGGCACTCGCAGTCAATCAGAACTTCTCTTCTGTCCCTGCAAATACGACTAGGTACTCACGAGCGCTAGTGATCAAGTTTAGCCTGCCTTTGTGAGTGGCGGACATATCACGGAAACGGCACGAACGTGGTAGGTATACTGCCTTGCCAAGTTGCTAACTCAGTTGCTAACATGCCTTGTTCTAAATTTCATCCCTTTATGCCCGGACGGTCATTAACACTGGATCAGACTTTCCTGCAATGTGACTTGCAAAAACCACCTGGCTGATCTTCGATCCAAGACACAAGCCTTCCAGATGGATATGAACTTCAAAAAGGCTCATATGTAGCAAAGAAGAGAATGAAATTGGCTTTGGTGCCCGCATAGGACGTGAGAACCAGTGCGAGTCGTATTGTTGTTTAGTTCATGCTCTCCCTTGCTATGGGCCATGTTCAAGTTCATGTCCAACTGGAATGTTTGAGTCTTTACCAAAGCTCAGCTTCATGTTTTGTAGACAAAGTGAGAGGAAGTGTAATCCGGTGTTCACGACAGTCCGTATATACTCATGTGATGCATTAGCCAAAGGCATGTAGGAAGGTTGATTAGGTGTACCGTTGTGTCGGCCTGTTATATCAATGATTCTATCGTGATTCGTGATGTTCAGCGAAGTGCCGTCGTGCGCAGATACATTTACACATCAGACGCCCCATTTGGCATTGAGCACCAATTTTGTATGAGAGATTCCTGGAATTGGTCTCTGCAATCGAGTCTTGGCTTAGTGATAGAAAGACAGAAGAATTGATTTGTGGCTCCGCGCTTTAAATAGGCCCACGCTATCACTATCGATAACGAAGTGCGAAACCCCAGAAAAAGCGCGACCCAGCGACACCAACACCAACAACAGGCATTCACACGCATTCAAGCTCCCCAAGGACTACATAGTTTCAAAGAGAAATCGAAACGCACCGGCCAGCCCTCTCCCCCCCCCCGGCTTATCTCCTCAATCCTCTCTACCATCCAAAACCGCAAGGCTTCGGCCTCTGCGAATCTCCCCTCCCACCTCTTCTCGCCCCATCACCACCACCACCAAACCCCAAGCAACACAAAAACGACAACATGTCCTCACCATCCTTCCAATCCGCCCTCCTAGCAGGCGCCCTCGCCGGCACAACCGTCGACCTCTCTCTCTTCCCCCTCGACACCCTAAAAACCCGTCTCCAGTCCTCAGCAGGCTTTTTCCCCTCGGGCGGCTTCTCCGGCATATACAGAGGAATAGGCTCCGCGGTAGTCGGCTCCGCCCCCGGCGCAGCCTTCTTCTTCTGCACCTACGAGGCGAGCAAGGCATATCTCAGCAGCGACAGCAACAGCAACAGCAACAGCATCAGCCTCCCCGAGCCGGTGACACACATGGTGGCCGCGAGTCTGGGTGAGGTCGCCGCGTGTGCGGTGCGCGTTCCCACCGAGGTAGTCAAGCAGCGCGCTCAGGCAGGTCTCCACGGGGGGAATTCTGCGGCAGCGCTGCGAGCTATTCTGGCACGGTATGGGGCTGAGGGGGGAGGATTGCTAACTGTGTGGAGAGAGCTGTACCGTGGATGGGGCATTACTGTCTTCCGCGAGGTGCCGTTTACGGTGATTCAGTTCCCGTTGTGGGAGGCTATGAAGGGATGGGGGAGGCGGAGGAGGCGGCGGGACAATCAGGGTCAGCACCAAGATGGTGGAGAGGATGTGTCGGCTGTGGAGAGCGGATTGTATGGCAGTGTGGCGGGGGGTGTGTCTGCCGCGGCGACGACGCCGCTGGATGTGCTCAAGACGCGGGTGATGCTGTCGAGGGAGAGGGTTTCCGTGGCGCATGTGTTTTCGAGTATGGTGCGTGAGGAAGGCTGGAGGCCGTTCTTTGCGGGCCTGGCGCCGAGGGTGACCTGGATTTCGATTGGGGGGGCTATCTTCTTGGGTAGTTATCAGTGGGCGGTGAATATATTGAGGGTTGTATAGACTTCCTTGTCCGTTGCTTTTCCCCTTCTTTCTTTGCCTACATTTTATGTTCTCTTCTTCTCCTTCTCGTCTTCTTATATTTGCAACACCGTGCTCCTTTTTATACTTCTTTTTCTTGTCTCGCCAGCCCCCTAAACTTTCGTTCACCGCTGGCCGAGGTCCGTCGCCGCTTGATGGCATTTCCAGAGGCTCAAAACATCGTCATGCCAGTAGCGAGCGAAGCAGGTCATCGTGGCGGTAATGAATGTTGATCACGTACGCGGCGAGGGAGCCATGATACCTTTGTTTCACAATTCGTGTGATTTACAGTAGTCATGACTGAGCATGGAAGACCCCTAGAAATTGTCGACATGGCCTCCTCATGTGAGATGCAAGACGAGACTAATCAAACACAGATAAGCACGATTCATGAACAGGGAGAGTAACATTAATTATATACAAAGTTGAATCTCCTGTCCACACTGTTCTTGAATACCTCATGACTACTAGGGATCTACCGGGTATCTACCTGGCATCTCCCCAGTACCGAGCCATCCACTAGATATCTACCGGAAAACGAGCTCGGCTTTCACCTGATGATGCCTGCTACTTCCTGATTGCGGTCTGTCAAGAGGGGAGCTGCACTTCGTGGCATGTGGCTCCCGGGCATCTACCCAGTTATCCACCAGACACCTATAGGTATCTAGTCTTCCAGGTCTCTTGGCCTAGGACCTGGTAAGAACAAGCACTACCTCACAGGTAGGCACTTTCCTGCAATACAGAAAATACAATCGAACGATGAATAGAAGGAGGATAAAGAGACCAAAGTAACAAGAAACAAAGTTACAAAACGGGTATTTTTATTGCCACTTAACATATGTGACGACTCGCGACAGACAGCATTAATACTGCTAGTCTGCCAATGAACAGTGATCGGCTCCCAAAAAGAAAGACATAGGAAAACGCCACGAATAACGAGAGAAAGTGCCACGAAGCATGTGCTAGGAAACACACAACAGATACGTCGCAACGAGGTCCACTCACTGCAGTCATGCCTCATTATGCAGCGATGGCCAATACTCTTACCCACAGAACGCCAGGTCTAGACTACACCTGGTACAAAAGCCAGCTACGACGCAGCCGCCGCCGCTTCCGAGGCTGTTGCCGTCGCCGTGGCTGGAAGCACCGGCCCAGGCGCGCCAGGCGTGTTAGCGGGAATCATGGACGCGGACGGCTTCGGGAGCCTAATCTCCTTGCGTCCATTGGCCTTGTAATACAACACGACGTCGTTACCGCTCTTCCACACGTGGGTGCGTATTGTTGCAAGACTCATTCGCGGATTGAGGAGCTGCCTATATTAGTAATTCCGAAAACCTCGGTCGGAACCAGAATGTAGATGGGAGGTTAAAAAAAAGGGAAAGTACCTGATCGTTACAATAGAGTTCGAGATAGTTCTCAGGAGCGAGTTTGTCTGCGATGGCTTCGTCTCCTCCCTCCTCGATCCTCTCTGCCACATACGCTAGAATCTTCTTCACGCGCAGCATCCGGTTGGCGTTGAGCCGGCTGTTTCCTTCCGCCGGCGACAGCACTGGCAGGTCCCCCAACGGATGTAGGACAAATGATATCTTGACCGGGTCCTTGGACGGAATCAAGTTCTGCAGCAGCACCTCCCCCAGCCACATTGGCGCCTTTTTCTCAATCACATCAGCGTCGTGGCCGACGTCCTCGACTGTTCCCTGGTACACGTTGGCGCTGCCGCCAGAAGTCTCTTCCTGGATGATGATTTTGGTGCCGGGCGGCAGCTTCAGCACGGGCGTCTCGTGCGGCAAGCTCGGCGTGACGCGCGTCTCGACAAGCTTGTTGGGCGCGTCGGCGCGTTGCTTATCGTAGCTGTTGCGTATCTTTTGGATGACGCCGAAGAAGCTGTCGTCCACCCCCTTTTCGGTAGTGGACGAGGTTTCTGATTCCTCCGACTTTTCATCGACCACGACGGGCTTTTCTGGTGTCGCCTGTGACGTGGAGCGGCTGCGTCGCCTGCTGCTAAATGACATGCGAAATTTTCTACTGAACGCGCTGACCGGTGATTTGATTGTCTCGCCGGAAGTTTCCTTGTCCTTTCCCTTTTCACTGCCCTTTTCGCTTCCTTTTTCCATGGAAGATTTGGCCTCCGACGAGTCAACAGCGGGGGCAGCAGCAGTCATGCTGACTGCCATGCTTCCCTCGGCAACGAAGTCGCCTTTTCTATCTCCCCTACTGGAATCTCCCCGGGGGCTCAGCTGACTGGACACACTTTCCTCTGGTACACCTGAAAGCGACGAGGCATTGGGCCCTGGTGATGCAAGACCTATGTCAAACCCCGGAGTTCCTACTTGTGGGTGGGAGCCGTTGGCCTCAGACGTGGTGGCCTGATCCGCCTTCGCTCCGTCTGTCGTAGTTGTTTGCGCAGGGAGAATAGACACGGAGGAGTTGGCTCGGCCAGCAGATTGGCGCCTGGCGACCTCTTCGTTCAACTTTTGCCTGTAGTTTTGGTCGCGTCTCATCTCTTCATCAACGAGGTTGGCAAACAGGTAACGCAAGATCCATCGTCCGAGGCTGACTATACGCAGTGTGTTAGTCAAGAATCGAGTTCCAGAGTAGCCTTCAAATCCGCCCCTCTGCTGATTCCGTACTTCTCTGATCTTCTCGAAAATTCATCGGCTGATCTAGCTTCAACTCGTCTGCATAGACCTCAGCGTCAAAGCAGTTAAAAGGCTCCAACACTACCGTCAGACTGCCGGAACTCAGGTCGACCGAGCACCACGGCGCCACGGCCTCTCGTGTGTTGACGACGGCCTCTACATCTTCCAAATGTTGTTTGCCAAAGCTTTGTATAGGTCTACACTGCAGTGTCTCTGGTTAGTACCTGATCATTTTTTTTGACTGAGATGTGTAAATCCTCTTTCTCTTTGCTCAGCCATGAAGACGTTGATAAGAAAGAAGCGTACCTCGAGAAGATCCCAAAGCAAGACATCCCCAGCCGTGTCCAAGGTCAGGACTCGTCTCCTATCGTTGAGCATCCTGTGTTTCAAGAGACCAAACTGTCCTTCGATGGTGTCTTCAGGGGCTTGGTGAATCGGCTTCACTTCAGATTCCGCCATCTCGACTATGGCTTCCGAACCCCGACGAGCTACTGCTGCATGAAGTGTCTTGACTTCAGCGTCAATAGTGGAGGGAGAGGAGGCAGTGGCGACGGGTGGGAAAACGGCGGTATTAGAGATTCGGAGGATAGATTCCGGAGCAACCGTCTTTTGATTCGTGGTCTGCGTATCCGTTGTCATCGGGGCGGCTGCTGAAGTGCTGGAAGCCGTTCTCAGGTGACGAAACTCCTCAGGGAGGTTGATGTCGGAGATTGTATCGACGTCTGCCCATCGGTTTACAGACGAGCGGTTGGTGGCCGTCCATATGTGGCCGCGGGCCGCGACGACTTTGGACACGCCGCAGTGTTCCTGAGCTACCGCTAGGCTCAGTCCTTTGTCCAAGTCGTCCATGCTTCCACGTACGTCGGTCTTGGCCACGAGACCAGAGCGGTCACTGCTGTAGAAAATCCCGAGGCTCGGATGGTCAGAGTATAGCGACCAGATGCTCTCGTCGTGCATTGTGAAGGTATACATGCAACGACCCCCTCTGACACTCCACATTTTGATGGTCTTGTCGGAACTCGCACTCAGGATCATATCGCCCGCATCGTCTATGAGAATGGAACGGATGTTGTCCAAATGCCCCACGAGTTTCGAAATCTTGTCCCCAGTTCGAGGGTCATGGAGTTTGATTATCTTTTCCGGGCCCCCACTGGCGACAATATTCCGGCCCACGGCGAGGGCATAGACAGATCCCTTTTCGATGATTTCTTCGCCCTTGACATCGATATCGAGGGTCTTGCCGGCCCCGTTCAGGTCCCACAGGCAGATTTTCCGATCCAGACCACCAGACGCGACCCAATTTCCGTTCATGTGAGCAGGAGGTGTGGCTACACACTTGACGTAGTCGGCGTGTTCTCCGATAGCGACGGCACGCGTGCTATCTTCCTCGGAAAATGGTCGCCATACTTTGACGGTGAGGTCAGATGACGCCGAAACCAACGCCGTGTCGTTCTGTGCCAGAGTTATGTCGTTGATCCAGTGAGTGTGAGGCTGCGCTTGGGAGCGAAACTTGGTTGATGCTTGTTTCACATTTGCAGAGCCGTCGACTACGCCGGGCTTTCGTGATAGATCGAGGTCCCAGGCACAGACGATGCCGTCTCGACCACCAGTATAGCTAAGTAAAAATAACGCCATCAGTACAGTTTTAGAGCTCAAAAGAACATGGGGGACCGGTTGATGACAAACACGACTGAGATGTCAGAAAGGGAAATTGCCTTACAGAATGCCATTATTTGCATCGACGACCAGACCGTTCACGCCGAGGCGATGGCCCCCTGCAGATGACTTGGCGTTCTCGAGAACTGTAGATCAAGAGAGACAATGGTTAGCATTGTGGCCTCTGCAGCCTCGAAGACTGTGACGTCGGCTTCCCCCAGCGCAGCATCGGCGGCAGAACAAGCAGGTTGCGTACCGTAGCTAATTCTTTGGCGTGCCTTTTTCGCCATTGCGCAAGATACGCGGCGTCGGGCCCGCACACAGCTGGGCAGGGCGTTACTGACAATACGTATTCGCAGAAGTGACAGGACTTGGATGGAGGTTGTGAGAGTAGTTGTGAACTTGTGAGAGATGGACATCTGCCATCTGCACCCAGTCTGACTCGGTTGAATGGATCCGGGGTCGCGGGTCCTGCCTGGGGTTCAGCGCCAATGGTCGCTGTTGTTCCCCCGCGCCTGCCCCCATAGCGGTTAGCGTGAACAAACTCAACCCCATGTTTGTGAATACGGAGTACGCGACTCTTAAGTTGGTCTGATCTGGGGCCAGAATTATGACGTCCTTTGCGGCAGCAATGTCGAGTACGTACAACCCTCTACTCCGTAGACCGCCTCGAATCCGGACAATACCTACAGGCTACACTTCATGCCACTGGGGCCTCGGCCCGGATATATTGAAGTTGTACATGCATGGCATCTCGGCCCGACTTTCATGCGCTGCTGAATTCTCGCTTGGCATTGGCCTTGGAATACAATCTTTAAATACAGTACACATCCCAACGCCATCCCATCCCGAGTCCGTTTGACGCTGGTAAAATAAGGAAGAAAACCAGTCCATACATAGATACGTAGGTACCTAGTTACTGAAAAAAGTCTCGCTCTTTCCAACAAAACGCCGGCCACTTTTTCTTGCCACCCATGACGTCATTTCTCGTTTCGCGGACGAAGCCAGGCGAAGGCTGGAACCGAAGACTCCAAACATGCCGACGTCACCAACTCCTTCCGATGCTTAATCGTCGGCCTTGTATCACCGATTTGGAACGGTTCGGTTGCTTTTGATGAACGATAATGTTTTGCGGGAAGCCGCAGCGTTCGACGGGCGCACCTTAGTCGTGGAGGTCGACGTTATCGTCTTTGCGCACTGTGACGGCGATTACATGACGGTGCAGCGGCATCCCTCTGAGCACCACCTGGAGGACTTGAAGCCTTTCTTGGCCTCACATCGGGGACAGTCGTCTGCATCGACGGATATTTCCTCCTTTTTGGCACCGGAACAGTCTTCCCGAAAACACCTAGTATAGCCTCGGAGCACCTGATGCTTGCACCGGTACTCGACGACGACACGAGAGCACATGCGTAAGTCGCGCGCCGCCACCCGGAAGAAGAGAAGAAGAAGACGACGAAGTCGAATGACAAGAGAATTCGGTAGATAGCGTGTGCGGGCGAGGATGACGATTGCGCGGATTAAGTCGACAGATCGCTGAGAAGTAGAGTATGCGCAAATCAAGGTGAACGGGACTCCAGAGTGTTGATTGCGATGAAAGTGGTTGATATGATCACGGCAGGGATCGCTCCACTGGCAAAACAGGAAGGTGAGAAATAGCTCGGAGAGAAAGTAAAAAGAAAGGTAAAATAAAAACGCCATTGCCAGTGGAGGTCAACGAGAAGACGAGTACAAGTACCGAGTCGGATGGTCCGGCGTCGCGTGCTCTTCGCCTCTTGCCTCCTGAAGTTCGACTCCGTTCGCTCCGTTCGCTCCGTTCTAGCGAGAGCAGAGGTACCTACCTAGGCAGTGTTGCCTCGTTCGCTGCGCTTCTTGTGACGCCGCGTCATATTCGGACGCTACTTCATGTACATGTCACAACCTCCGTCTTTCCGTGCCTCGTACCTACTTAAATACCTAGTATGTACATACTCCACCGCTCGTCCCCAGTTGCGAGTCAGAGCCTTCGCGGAACGACTTCCAGCCATGAACTCGTGACGATAAGATGCGCTGTGTGGAAGGCGCCCAACTTCCAAGTATGTAATGTTAATTTTTGCAGCTTCAGCCACTAGCAGATGATGAGAAGTAAAGTGCACTATTGAAATGCATTGCACATGTAACATACGATTGCACACCTCGTGCATGTGGTGTGTTTCGCAGCCTGCAGGACAATAAGATGCTGCGGGGTGCTTGTGGCGCGTATTGGAGTACATACCTAGGTACATATCCGTATACCTAATCTATATCTAGGTACTCCGTACATAGGTACATACATCACCACTCCGTATGTACATGGTACATATGTACTCCGTACTCTACGAGAACTCTGAACGGTGGCGGCGGCGCCTGTTGAGTGGGTCGCTGCTGTCTGTACCTGAACCGTGAAGGCTGACAAGCTTGCTCACCGGCCGCAAGTTCTTCCGCCCACGCGGCTGTTCCCCATCCGGTTGCGAACAGCGAAAAAATATCACTGGACTGCGCCTGCGTGCGAACATGATCCTTGATTACGAGGTGTTCCCCCTCTCGACCAAAGTAACTCTCGGATTACTAGCCGCAGTCTTTTCTGGTATCAAATCTCTCAAAGACGATCTAAAGACGGCATCCAGAGATAACTACTAGAGCCGACATACAGAGACGACAAAGCTCTAGACAGGACGCAACCCCGTAACGGCGTATCCGACGAGTTGACCCAACGCGCCGCCATCCGGCCATCTGATCCACGACTTCTGCCAACCTATCACCGTTGTTTCTACATCATAGAGCTGCTCTTTATTATTGTTTTCTGTGCCTCTACGCTGTAATAGCCGTCGAGTCTTTCATCATGGCCGAATCACATCCCGACATCCAGAGCATTCTGGCTGCACTCGGTACGTTTGCCAGTCGATCCAAATGTGACTTGACTGCCAGCACCCGCGACGATAAGAATCTAATTGAAAACACAGCTGCCCAGCGTCCGCCGACTGGCCCTCCGTCTCAGACACCTCCTGGACCTCCAGGGCAGGCGTATCCTCTTCCTAGTCCATCCGCTCCGCCACATTCGTACCAAGGCCCTCCCGGAGTCGCCCCTGGCTATGTTGCATCTGGCCACCTTCCAGCCCCCGCGGCCAGCGGAAGTGTGGATCTGAGCGCTATCCGCCCCGTCAACTCGGGCACAATGAAGTTTGATGATATTGTGTCCAAGGCTCGGGCTTATGCTGCCGAAAAGGGGGCCACCTCGTACGACCGCCCCCTTGTCTACGGCTCCGACTCGCGGAACAGTGACCGAAATTTCGTTCGATCCCGATCTCGTTCCCCGGCTCGTGGTGATTATAGAGACGATCGTCGCAGCACTGGTCCGGGCCGGGAACATGGACGCGATCGATCGTACTCGCCGCCTTCCAGAGCGCGATTTTCACCCAGTGGAGGTGGAGGCGGAAGCGGAAGTGGAGGAGGACGAGGAGCAGGTGGTGCGGCCGCCAGTGGCCGAGAGAGGTCACCGCTTCGTGGCGGATCGGACGACAACTCGGAGACCATACAAATTGAGTCAAGCTTGGTAGGGCTCATCATTGGACGCCTAGGCGAGAACTTACGCCGCATCGAAGCTGAGACAAACTGCCGTGTACAATTCCTCGCTGCTTCTGAAAGTGGCCCCTATCGTCAGTGCAGGATCACGGGCCCTCGGCCTCGCCGGGCTGACGTGAAGACCGCCATCAACCGAATTATTGAAGATAGCGGAATGGGAGCCTTGAACCGATCCCAGGACAAGAGCCAGGAGCTCGACAATAGTGCCGCCGGTGCTGCACGAGAAGAAGAGGATCACATGCAAATCATGGTGCCGGACCGCACAGTCGGCTTGATTATTGGCCGTGGAGGTGAGACTATCCGGGATCTCCAGGAACGATCTGGTTGCCACATCAACATTGTGGGTGAATCAAAGAGCGTCAATGGACTACGCCCGGTCAATCTCATTGGTACCGTGGAATCTGCAGGCCGCGCAAAAGACCTCATTATGGAAATTGTCGACAGCGATACGAGGGGCGACGGAGCTGCTGCTGTGGTCATAAAGAAGGTCGCGCCTGCTCCTTCTCGCTCGGAACCTCCTCCCAGAGATATGGGGGGAAATTCGGGCGGGCCAGACAAGGTGAATGATTCAATTTATGTACCATCGGATGCGGTGGGTATGATCATCGGAAAAGGTGGTGAGACTATTCGCGACATGCAGAACAATACAGGATGCAAGATCAACGTGGCTCAATCTTCTGGGCCGGGTGAAGTGAAGCGAGAAATCGCCCTCATCGGTTCGCGAGAAAGCATTGCACGAGCTAAATTAGCCATCGAGGAAAAAGTCGATACCGTGGTATGGAGCTCTTGAAAATGTGATAGAAGACCTATGTTGACGGAATACTGACTATTGCAACAGCGACAAAAAGGTGGCGATCGTGGCGGTCCTCCTCGAGGCCGTGGGCAACAGGACCAAGATAGACCTTCGTATTCGCAAGGCCAAGATGCATCTGCTAACCCAGCTCGAGCTTCAACCGGTGACGGAGCTGACCCATACGCTCAATGTAAGTCATTGAACCCATGCTCTTATAGCGAGTACATACCAGGAGGTGGGTACAAGGGCAAGTACTGACATGGCGCAGATGGCGGATATCAGAATTACGTGGCCCTCTGGTATCAATCCTTGATGTACCAACAACAGCAGCAACAAACAGGTGACGCACCACCGGCAGGCGGCCCTGCTCCTGGCTCTTAGTGATGACACCCCTCCACACATGACGGCGATTCTTTGCACATCTTGACTAGGTGACCTTGATCGAGCTTGCGCTGTGCGACAACACACCATGAATACCCTCCGATGCCTTGACCTGCCTGATACTACCTCTTTGACTTGGAAACGCATTCATCGCGTGAACTGTGATGGTAAATTTGGTGCATTTGATCATGACCCGTCCCTCTATGTCCTAGGCACTTGACAATAGGGTGAGGATGCTGGAATGGGATGGGATGTTGGGACGGGGAAGAGGGGTGACGATGCTGCTGTTTTGTCCTTGATGAACGTGTGCACACATTGCCGATGACCTTGACCTGGTGGGTTGCAGAGAAATTCGGGCCTTTTTCGACGACTGGTGTTCACAGCTTGCGCATTCTTGCTACTTTCGTTTTCGTTGTTCATGTTTTACAACTTGATTTCTGATGGCCCATGCCAACGACACTGTCAACCTGGGGAGGGAAATGGGGAAGATGGGAAAAGGGGAAGGCCTTGATGATCTTTCAGCATCGGATGGCAGAGCATGTGCTGTCATGGAGCTAACGCGGTCTCTTGATACTCCCAGGACGTCCAGGCGTGATGGTACCAAGCATGCTTCGTTTGGCGCATGCCGCGGATTCTCGATCCTTTGCCGACTACGTGGATCCCTTTGTTCTTGTCTTTTCTGCATGTACCAACCAACAACAACGGCCATATGTATGCCATGACTGGTGCTGGAGCACCCCTCTTTGACCTGACTTGACTGATCAGCCATGGACATTTTCACAAAGAACAGCAGTCGATGCCCGCCGCGAGATGCAAGGACTGATCTTGATCACTTCGCCTTCTTTCCTTCATGCACGGACACATAACAGATGCCGCACTTTTTCTCACATCAGAACGCATAGCATGATGCGCGGCGTGGCAAATCGCTCATCCTTTTTTGAAGTTTTTCCCCTTGCTGAAATTTTGCTTGCCTGGACGCCCTCTGTTCTTTTCAGTAATCACAGGGTACGGTGTGACATCAGCGAGCCCTCGTCATCTTTGGCGCTCCTGCTCACGGAAGTTCATCATTTGACTGTTTTTTTATTACATTTTTATGAGTTTCTTTGAGCCTTTTTTTTTTTTTTATAAAAAAAAAAAACTTCCCTTGTCATTTAAAAAAGGTAATTCTGCGACGCGAACGACGGGGAATGCCGTGGGCCATGTGAAGTAGTCTATGTAGTCGACTTCGGTCTGCTTTTAGGAGTAATGCATAGTACTTATCGTGGAATCACTCTCCAATCTTGGTCTCTCAAGTGTATTCCTCATCAATGGGATATGAGATATGGGTACATACATATCTTGACACGTGAATTTATGTATGTACATATGTATGTATATATGGACACATATCTGTCGCCCCCACGGCGATTATCGTACATTGCCGGTGCCGCCGCGCTATTCTCTGTTAGTACAAGCTTAGGACCCCTCCCGTGGGACTGTGAGTCTGTGACCGACTCTGAGTCTCTGACGACTTCACGAGCCCTGACGAGCGATGATTCCCTTGGGGTGAAGTGAGCCCTAATAAGGGTATGTATGTACTTAAATTTCTCTGAACCGGAAGATCCCGTCTGGGGGGGCCGAGCCCAGGCCGGAGGCGTGATCTCTTGGGTGGCTTCAACGGTGTTCTCAGTGCTGTAATGTAGGTTAGGTACATATGCGTATGTTTTGGCGAGAATGTGATGTGATGGCACCTTGTCTCAGTTCCACCGCGTTTGTACTGCATGAGCAAAATGTAAAAAAAAATTAAATTATGAAGCTCTCACGCTTGTGCCATGTATGATAGTGATACGTGAATATCGTCCACTCGCAGTCGGTGTAAAATATGTATGTATGTAGTCATAAATGAGTTCACGGAGCAGGCCTCCCGTGCCTGTAGTCTGTAGTGCAACACTGATCAGTATGTATGTACTCCGTATATGTATATGTATAGCTCTCCCGCATGCTCATATGTACAATGATTTTCCCCAAGATCGTATTTCGAGCCTCCACGGTTCACGTCGCCCCCCCCCCCCTTTGCCACGCCTTCTTCGATCTCTTCAATTCGCTGCCGCGCAAGGGAGAGGCTTTGGAGAGAAGGCTGGCGCCCGTGGCTCCCCGGCTTCGCGACTTGAACTAATTGTCTTTGCTGCCATCTGCCGGTGTGGCTGTCTCTATCGGTCTGTTCTATTGGGTCGTGAATCGTGATTCTCACTCAACTGTGAGCCGCATTCCTCCTATAGGCTATGTACATATGTATCTCCCATCACAACCCATCATCCATCACATCATCCATCACATCATCCATCACATCATCAGACCCAAAAAAGCGGACACTGATCCGTCCGGCCTGTTCTAACCTGTACTCTCGTTGAACTTGTGTGTCCCGTTGTTATCAGCCTGTCAAGTCATTTCCGGCGCGTGGCGCGTGGGGCAGCCTGCGGGTGCGGGAGGGATCTTGCGTTCAGAAAGTCTGAGGGGTCCAACTTGTGCATATGCTTACCATGGAGGAGTACCTAATGTACGGAGTATGCACGGAGTTGCAATAAAGTACAGATCAGATCCACCTCGCCACACCCACGCAATTACTCCGTGTGTTGACCTGACCATCTGAAGTCAGTTTTTCTTTCGGCCTCTAGGAGGTAGGCACCAATTTCAACACCAGTTTCAAGCCCCCTTGCCGCAGGTGGCAGGCGGCAGGCGGCAGGAACCCCTTTTCTCACGACATGGCGCTGGGCGTTCCATTCCATTGAGAACAGACTACCGACCTAATACATACATATACATTATACATATCCTTCGTCTTGAGTCTTGACTCTTGGCCGCAAACCCCGCAGCTCCCCATGCGACGTCGATTCGGAGACTCGCCGGTGGGTTGGCTGCCCATTGCCGTTCTCGATTTACCTTACCTTGCCTTGCCTACCTGCCTACCTAGTAACGGGGAGCATTCCCGGCTTATTCTGATTTCCTAGATTTCCCAAATTTCCCAAATTGTAAAGCTTCTTGTTCTCGTGGCCGATTCCTCTTCGTTTCCTTCCCATCAATCTCCCTCATTGCGTCCTAACTCCTGCACACAGGCCATTGCCTGCCCACTGCCCAGTGTTGAAGTGGAGGCTGGTCAGGACTCAGGTTTCAGATCATAACATCATACATAGATGCCATTGCTGCGACGGAGCATCCATCCACTGTCCTGTCCAGGCATCTCATCTCGCATTAGCTCCGTTCGAACAAGTCTTGACCTCCCATCATCGTGTGAACAAACGATGCGCGAACGCGGCGTTCGCGGGAACGACGCATATTTTTAGCCAAACCTGTCACGTACGTACCTCTGTATACATGTGTAGTTTGAACAACGTTCTGTGCTACATACATACATACATACATACATACATACATATAAGCACGGAGATTGTACTGTAATGCGCCTTGCCGTCGGCCATTTCACTGGGCTCATTGAAAAGCTCCGAACAACTCCGGTTTCTGATGGGAATTGTCCAATGCATGCGGCACTGTCATCTTGCTGCGCTCGTCCCTCTTTCACCGGAGCTCATTTCTGCTTCATCATCGCATTTCGTGCCCCGAACGCTTGGGGGGGGTTTTTTTTATTGCGCGGGCACCCATGGGTGTGGACTCTGGAGGCATCGTGATTCATTGACCACTGGCGCGGATGAGACGGCTGCTTTTTTTCTTGTTTTTGATTTCTTCTTTTCTTTTTTCTTCTTGTTTTTGTCTCTCTCTCTCTCTCTCTCTCTCTATCTTTCTCTTTCTCTTTCCTTGGTTCGTTTTTATTTTGCTTTTACTACAGCTGCAGCTGTGCTGCGCCTTCGTGATAAGCCTTCTTTCTTTCTGATTTTACCCGGACTGACTGATCACTACCTATACTATATAGCTTCCGCAACGCCAGTAGCCTCTTTCTGCCTTTTGCCGTCCAACGCACCTGTTCTCCTAATCTCATTAACGACACTTGTTGTCTTCTCGGGGACGCCCTCTAGTCACCCTCATACCGTCTAAGTGTGTAATACTCGTGGCGAGAGGAGAGCACAGGTTGCTCAAGAAGAGAAAAAAAACTTCGTCGACTACGTACTAGTACTGAGCAACGCGACCATTCCGGCGTAAAGGGCGCCATCGAGATACTTACTACCTACGCACCACGATACCCTTTTTTTTTTGGCCAACAACGAATTTGCGTCAACGCTGCTGCAACCAAAAACGTCGGTGGAATCCAGATACGCAAAAATCTACGCCATCGTTCCCAGCCAACTTGAACGCCTGGCCAATTCCACCAAGATCAACATAATATGTGCCGCATTCTCGTCTTCCAAGGAAGCTGTCCTCGGTGCGGCGACTCACATACATGGGACGAGTTATCGCAACGACTAGCCTGCCTGCAATCGAAGAATGCAGGCGCTTTCGGTCAATGCCAGCGTGGTGTCTTCGTGGAGCAGCATGGCTTCGACCAGGAATGCGACCGATGTATTGAGGAGGATGAGGGACTCGGCGATGTTGGTGAAGAGATTCGCTCAGAGCCACTGAAACGCAAATCGGATGAAAAGGCCGAGGATCAGCGCAAGAAGCAACGGGCTTGACTTGATCCAGGAGCAAGAAGGCCGTTTTGAGAATGACGCTATATGCTCAAACCTAACAACGTATGAATCGATCTATTATGCATGGTCATGGAGTTTGTCCATTTTATTTATGGCGCTATGGCGCGGTCATCAGAACCAATATGTATTTTTGTTTCCGTGGCGCTCGGAGTTTCAGGTATCCAAGTGGATCAGGTTTTTGTATTCCGTTACCTGTACCGACGTCTGAGGCCATTTCTATTCAGGCTCATTTGATATCCAAGTAATGAGGGGGCATACGGGGGCATACGGAGAAGTCATTCATCTTCGATGCGAAGTAATCTGGCGTAAACGGCTAGCGATGGGGCAAGAAGAGGATATGTGAACAGGGTACAAGTTTGAAGTGAGAGACTGGACACATTCTCACGTTACGCAACGCAAATGCAGCGATGCAGAAGGTGCTGTCGAATACCTAGTAATCGTGCACATGTATCACGTTGTATAAGATGAATGCATGTGTGCCATTGCCATTGTATCCCGTGTCACGTCTACATGCTGCAAGAGAAGAAGAAACAAGCAATAGAGTTTCTTCACTTACGCTTTTAAATCACGGATCTGACGTACGCGTGACCAGACATCTGAGCTCAAAGCCGTACTCTTCGTTCCAAAATCCAAATTCTCGCTTGCCTCCCCTCAGGAAGTGTAAACGTGAGGACGCCCGTGGAGTTGCTTGTAGAGCCACAGTCGCTTATTGCGTTCTGACATGGCATTCATCACTTCCAAGCCCTAAACATTGGCTCTTATCCACAAACATGAAACGGAAGACATGGAACAAGATTTACTTTGACGTGCTTCCATTCGAAGACGTAGGGCGTGAAGATATATCCATAGAGGTGCGTTACTTTTGAGAAAGACGAGATGGGTACATCACATTTATCTACAAGGCCACGACTACCCATTTTGACATTAGCCGTGGAAGGAGATTCCCGCTCGCACGACAGTGCATGTTCCAGGCTGAATTTTCGCCTATGTGTACTTCAATGTGTTTCTTTGACTGCTTCTCTATCAAGGCTACCTACATCAACCTGAGCTTTTGCGAAGAAGGAATGCCAGTTTGTGCTGGGATCGCTACAAGGAGGCCACTGTAGCTAGCATCCGTCAATAAGTACAAATATATCTGATACGATATGGAAAAGGTGTTCACGGCAGAACGATGAACAACAGTACACTCATAGCATACCATCTCGCCCTGCAGAGACCAACCTGAATTCCCTCTCTACGCATCAATCAATGCTCCTCTCTTGGCTGTCTACACCGCCTCTCAAACCCCCATCCGATCGTAATCTCTCCTGAGAGCCCAACGCCAGTTTGCCTCCCCCAAGTCATCAACTTTGCAATGACTGTCGGAGGCCCCCCAGCTCGAGCGTACCGAGACAACATGTTTTGCATACCGAAAAGTTTGCCCCAAACGTCGCCCTTCTTTGTGCGCGTTGTACGACACGTCGCATTGGAAACCCCCTTCAAACACTCCATCTCATCGTTACACTCACAATCACGGATACCTTGACGTCGGCTTCGGCTGCCGTCAGGGGTCGAGCAAACCCAAGCATGGAAAGACGAACGAAAACAGTGGTTCCGGCGGTGTTTAGAACTCGGCTCCGGCTCAGAGATTCAGGCAGAACGGAGGTTTTGTCGCCCGGTCCTACCGTGATACTCTGCGTGCAAGGGCCCGCCAAGCACGGATGATGAGGAACCTTTCTCAGCCTGTGTGCTATCCCTCTTTGCCAAGCACTCCTCGTACTTCGAGAAGCCGCTGCGAGTCAATGACATCACGGAGGATGGCAAACTTGATATCTCTCGCTTGTGGCTGGACAGGGAGCGCGGCATGTTTTGCTTTCAGCTGTCTGTCACAACAGGCGGGACGGATCATGCAGTGCTTTCGATGCCGTGATGCCGGATGAGCTGACAGACTGCCAGGGGCAGTGCTAACAGTTGTCTCGCACTCTTGATACAAGAATACATCGACTTTGCCCCTTTTTGCCGTTTGCCATGACTTGGCTTTGCATGAAGTTATAAAAGCCTGGTACTCGGCTATTTCACAACATTCCCTCCACTAAGCCAACTTGATAAAACCATCACGTTTCCTGCTCAAAAATACACGGCTCCTTCATCTCGCCGCTGCACCGAGAACCATACGCCACATACCTAGCCTGCCAGCCTCGAGGCAGATACACACAATGGCGCGCCTTCTCTCACTCCTGTACATGCTGGGACTATGCTCCGCGCACGCAGCACGACCCAACGCACCGAAGCATCACCCTGCGCCCACCAACTGGGATATCTCCAAGCCGTTGAATGGCTTCACCTTTGAGCGTGCCAAGGCTCGCAACAAGCCCACCAAGGATAAGCACACAACGCAGGTATCCAGAATCTCCAACATCAAGGCCCAGGGTGGTAATCGTAACGCCGTGTCCCGCTTGACCAGCGTGCTCCGGACACCGCCGTCTCGTGGCCAGCACACGTACCAGAACATCAGCACTATTGGCGCCTTCTCGACCCAGTACGCCATCCAGTGCGGGTGGGACGGCGTCCCGGTATGGCTTCTGCTCGACACGGGTAGCTCCGACACCTGGGCTGTGCAGTCCGGCTTCGCGTGCCATGATGCGCAAGGCGCCGAGCACAGTGCCTCCGACTGCAGCTTTGGGCCCAATAGTGTCCCAGGCTTCCGCGAGGGCCCTATTGATAATCTTCACTTTTCCCTGCACTACGGCTCTGGTGAGCACGTCTCTGGGCCGATGGGCCACTCGGATATTGCGTGCGGCGGAGTAGCTGTCACGGGCCAACAAGCCGGCCTCGCCAACGATACGTATTGGCACGGGAATAACTTCACCGTGGGCATTCTCGGGCTCGCCTATCCGTCCCTCACCAGTGCGTACTACGGCGCGATAGGGGACGAAGCCGCGTGGAATGCCGTCCAATATGTGCCGTTCTTCACCAACGCTGTCATGCAGGGAACGATCGATCCGGTGTTCAGCGTTGCGTTGATGAAGAATTCTTCTGATGGCGTTATCGCATGGGGTGGCTTGCCACCTAGTCTGGCGCACTCTGACGATTATGCTGCCACCGATCTCATTGTTGTAAGTTGATGGACTCGTGTTGCTTCATTTCTTTTATACGCATAGTTTCAGTCTTGATACTTCTTTATGGCCGCCGTAAAAGAACACTGGGTTGAGTCAAGTGAAGCCTGACTGAAGGCTGTACGTATCACGTTAACACCATCCCTCTAGGCAAATATGTTCGGCTCAGCCGAATCATCCTGGCAGTATTCCTTCTACACCATCATCCCCGACGGCATCAAATGGGGCCAAATGAGCGATGAGACCAAGTATCCCTACATTGTCGACACGGGCACCACCTTGAACTACCTGCCTCCTCGTAAGTGAAAGCTTCCTCGATATGCCCTTCTTGACACGAAATTTATGAAGTGATGTGCATTTCTGGAAAAAATGGACAGCACTTCTTTGACCATCTGCCAGAACCACAACTTACCATTAATCAACAGCTCTGGCCGAGGCAATCGCCGCTGCATTCCAGCCCCGTGCCGTGTACCTCTACCAATTCGGCGCCTACTTCGCGCCCTGCGACTCCATCCCACCCAGATTCGCTGTCGTCATTTCCGGGGTCGAGTTCTGGATCAATCCTGCCGACTTGATCTACCGGGACATGGTAGATCCGACCACGGGGTACTGTGCTGTAGCTATTGCGAGTGGAGGGTCCGGACCGTATATCCTGGGAGATGTCTTCTTGCAGAACGTGGTGTCTGTTTTTGATGTGGGAGGCGCGGAGATGCGCTTTTATGCGCGGACGTAGGTCTCCTTTCGGTTCCTCTTTAATCTCTTCTTAATCTGCTGTCATGAGGGGGAAAGAAAGGGGAAGAGGAGGGCTTGTGATAGGTGATGTCGATAGGACATGGAGACATCTTGCTCAATTTTGGCGGTTCAGGTACACACCACGTTCCCTGGACTTGTATCAACAGCATCAAGTCGTTAATTAGAGACTTACATCAACAGAATCTAAGTCTGGTCGCTATAAGTCACTTTGTTCCTCCATTTCTCTCTAAGTTTTCGACTTCGACCGTACTTCCTCTTTGATACTTATGACTGCATGTTGAGTATCATTTGTCTTGGTATTCCCGCCGTAATGCCTTTCTTGCCGACAAAATGCGGCATCACGACACCTGGAGACCGAGTACATGGATGTCATGGTTGACGATCTCGGCATGGACATCGGGATGCATGTAGAAAAGAATCGCTGAAACGACGGTGTTCCCACTCGCCTCTTCACCCCCACTTGGATGCATGGCCGCATGTCGAAACTCTCTTTGGTCTTGCCTTTTCTCGTTGTGCTCCGTACGGCTCAGGGACTTGGCCGATATTGAGAGCGAAACATCGTCAAAAACAGCCGAAGAAGCAAATCAAGTCGCGACCTGGTCTGCATCTTCACCGTATCTCCGTGGCGGCCTACTTCATCGTCCCCCCATCACTCTCCATTACCGTTGGTATCCTCTGCCACTCGCCGCCTTTGCAGCCCGCATCAAGTCGTCCGCCATAAGGGGTGTCATCGCAGGAATACCACACCAAAGGCCCTTCCGTCGGGACGAGCGGGAGCAAACACTCGGAATAATGGCGAGGAAAGTCTCGGGCGTCCCCTCGTTCCATTGCCTCGGCTGTGCGTGCCCTTTCCTCTGGCAAGGTACCGGTGCCGTGCTATCCGCTGAAGTCGTGTTTCGTGTCCTTTGTCGCCCCCTTTCCCATGCATGAGGGCGGTGAAGTGAGGCCCAGCTTGAGCTACCGTGGGCCGCTCCACAAATGCGCATGGGGACTCGGGAGGAGTCGGATTTCTGAGACTCTGGTGATTCTGAGTCCTGGCCGGGTCGTCTCGCCTGCAACTTGTCCGGGCTGATCGGAGTTGTTGGCATTGCAAGATGAGTTGATCTAGTCAATGGCCAACTGACCGATCACGGGCAGATTGATCAGGGCAATACAACGTGCAGAGGGGTATCAAGCTGGCACATGGCGTCGTGTGATAGTCCAAGCAAGATCCATCCATGGACGTCGGACAGTCCCGGAGGCGGACGCCGGCCTAAGCATCTCGCTACTGCAGTCTGCCCGTACATGTTGGAAATGACGTGCCTCCAAGAGGCGAGCCCCGTCAGACAAGGCTTCCAGCCCGGACACCTCTGATCAATGAGGCAGCGTCGAGACGTTCTGGTTATGGCGGAACATGGACGTGGAACGAGAAGCGCGTAACGCGTTGGTGTGACGTGACGCATTGGACTCTGCTTCCGACGGTAAGCCACAGGCAGGTGCTAGGCACTGGCTGCTCCTTCCCCGCAGGTCCTTTCCCCGCCTTGTCCGCCGCACATGCTTCACACGGACGGATCGACTAGAATTGATATCTCTCGGGACATTCAGACTCAGTGCTGTCTATTGTCTCTTGTCTCTACTCGCTCTTTGATGGTCAGAGGTCACATCATAAGAGGCTGCACCAGGCACAGGCTGACTCTCTTCCCTTCTTACCTCGCTTGGCCCGACTCGACTCGTGTTCTTGTTCTTTCTTCTTGACTAATTCTGAGTTGTCTCATGCCACATGTTTCCGGATCGGGAGATTTGTCTGTCTCTTCACTTCATATCCGAACCAAACCGCCAAACTCACAGTCCTCTCCACCGCCATTAACCTGTTCTTCCTCTTTCTGTTTGGATTGTTGCTCTGGCTGCGCATAAACCCCGGTCTCAGCCACTACAGACTCGTATGCCTGTGTTTTCTGCTTCAGCCTTTGCCGTGCCCCTGCGCAACGTATCATTTGGCCGTTCGAAATATGGCGCCTAAGTCTAATAACGGCGTCGGAGTCCGGGTGGAGGACACCAAGATATGTGTTGTCATGGTTGGACTCCCGGCTCGTGGCAAGAGCTACATTGCGCAAATAGGTAGGGCCTCGAAGCTTCAACACATATTCGACCCCATTCCCATTCGGTGCTACTTTCAAAAAGCTCGAAAGTGCACTCTGTTTCCTCTCGCCTTGCCATAAGGTGCTGATTCAATCGTCACAGCGCAGCGCTACCTGCAGTGGCTGTCTATACCTGCGCAGACTTTCAACGTGGGCAACTATCGGCGCAGCGATGCGCCACAGCCCACAGCCGACTTCTTCGACACCAACAATGCCGAGGGCGAGCGGAAGCGTCGTGCCGCAGCAGAAGCTGCCGTTGCCGACATGTTCGCTTGGTTCCGCACTGGAGGAGTTGTCGGGATACTCGATGCTACCAATTCTACCAAGGAGCGCCGCAAATGGGTCAACGATATTTGTACGAAAAATGGCATCGAAGTCTTGTTTGTCGAAAGCAAGTGCGATGATCAGGACGTCATCATGGCAAACATCCGCGACGTCAAGACGACCAGCCCCGACTACCGCGGTCAGGATCCCGAGGCCGCTGCGCATGACTTTCTCAACCGCATAAGCAAATATGAGAAGACATACGTCACTCTGGACCAAGACGGTGACGAAGACGAGTATACCTACCTGAAGATCATGAACCTTGGCAAGCAAGTCATCATCAATCGCATTCAGGATTACTTGGAAAGTCGCATTGTGTACTATCTCATGAATTTGCACATTCGACCTCGATCAGTCTGGCTGTCACGGGTAAGTGGAAAATCGCACGATACGCGGCTGGACATAATCTTGACTCACTCGTACTTTTCCTCCAGCACGGCGAGTCCATTTACAATCTGGACGGAAGAATCGGTGGAGACTCAATGCTTTCGCCAAGAGGAGAACAATATGGCAGGAAACTGCCAGAATTGGTGCGAGAGTCTGTAGGCGTAGGTCTTTCCTCCCATCATTCTTTATCTCTTCCTCCCTCTACTTGATTGCTTGATTCCCGCGGCCTGATTGCTGCACGAACCTGACTGCGACTTGCAGGATGACCGCCCCTTGACGGTGTGGACGTCAACGCTGAAACGGACCATTGCTACCGCGCGTTCCCTCCCGCTGCATTACAATCAACTACAATGGAAAGCCCTGGATGAACTCGATTCGGGTGTCTGCGACGGATTGACGTATCAAGAGATCAAGGATCAATATCCGGAAGATTTTGCTGCGCGTGACGAAGACAAGTACAACTACCGTTACCGTGGCGGCGAATCGTACCGCGACGTCGTCATTCGCCTCGAGCCCATCATTATGGAGCTGGAACGGAGTGAAGACATTCTCATAGTGACCCACCAAGCGGTATTGAGGTGCATATATGCCTACTTCATGAAAAAGGACCAGGCCAAGAGCCCCTGGATGAACGTACCGCTGCATACACTAATCAAGCTTACACCGAGAGCCTATGGGACTGAGGAAGTCCGCTACGAGGCAAACATTCCTGCTGTCAGCACCTGGCGTGGCAAGGGCAGCACGGCGAAACACGAAGATCCGGCTCCTGAAAGCTTGTAAATACTCAAAGGAGAATGAGCATGGATAGTGGAAAATGGTGACGTGAGGGCAAGGAGATGGGCTAGGAGAGAGTCAACGAGAATGAGCAAGGAGAATGGGCAAGGGAAATGTGCAAGAAGGAGAATGGGCAAGAAGATTGAGCGAGATTGCGCAACGGCCATCGAGACGATGCAGACACTGATGCTATCACCTATCGATACTTTTCAAGAGCTATTCATGGATACGCATGAGGAGGAAAAGATGCGCGTGGTGAAGGATGTCTCCTACAGTGGATCGCTTCCAGTATGAACAGAGGTGGTGCAGAGATTCATGTACGCAGCTGAACAGAATCACAGATATTCCAATTGCTCTGACATCAAGTGTGCGAGTAAAAGCGCGAAGCGATGAGCCGCAAAGTGATGAGTATCCTGCGGCTGTGACGCAGTGTGGAGGGTTTTCTCCGGCCTCGACCGTGATGCTCAACACCATGGGACTCGTGAGTAGATGATTCATCAAGACAAAAAACGGGTTTAAAATACAGCAGAACGCCAACGAAAATGCCCGCGAAACATTGGCCACCATCCTTAAGCATTCTCAACTGGCAGATCTCGCACGACCATTCAAACACACAGGCTTAGCCTTCTCTCTGCGTCTCCTTTTCAGCATCGCATCGCCTACACTTACGCTCTCCATTGCTGCCCGACGTCCCAAAATGCTTATTTTCCTCCAACAACCCATCCTCGCCGTCTCCGTCCCCTTCCTAGTAACCACGCCTGTACCCTCCTACACAGTCGTCAGTCCCCTCTTATACACCACCACAGCGCAACCACCACTCCCCTCAGCGGTGTACATGCTCCCCCTCCACACCCAAGTAAGTTTTGCGCCCCCCTCCCCTCCCCTCCCTCTTGAATAAAGACAACATCCAGCACTCACTTTGTCTCACCTCACTCAAGTCTTTGCTAAATCATCTAACCGTATACTCGACCGTCCCTCCACATGGTCTTCTACGGTAACGCCCCGGTCGATACTTCCCCCCGGCCCCCCCCTGGTGCATCACCTGGTCCCCTATTGGTGACGCCGGACGGGACACAGGCGGAAACAGGGCCCGCCACAGACATGGACACAAGAAGAGAAATATGGCGCCGTACTCTAGAGATTTCCTTTACACAGCGGCCAACACTATCTCAATTCGCGGATAGTCTTCCTAGATTAGCTACCTGGGCTGGTGTGGGCAACATCAACATCAACAACAACAGCAGCAGCAGCAGCAGCAGCAGAAAGGGGTGTACATGGCGAAGCGCGAGTGTCTATGTCTTGTATGCGAATTCGAAGGGCGGGGTGGCCGTACGAGCAGGAACGGGGCCGGTCTCTAATGAGAATGTGTTGCGGGTGCTGCGTGTTTTGAAGGCGGGGGAGACGGATGGGGATGCTACTACGCAGGAGGAGTGGGATGCTGAGATGGGGAGGTGGGAGGGGGGACAGGTTGAGTTGCATGCGGTGGTGTGTATGGACAGAGGGGAGGGAGGGGAGGATGCGTGAATGGGACATGTGAGAGGTGAGGTGTTGGTTGGATTGAACTGGCTGGTGATGGTCATAGCCATGGTCATGTGGGAGGAAGAGGTTGGAATAGGTAGCTTGGCTTGGCTTCAACAACATGTGGATGGGTGGTGGCAGGATGGGAGAGAATGTGCCCTTCGCCTCGACGACTTATTGATGGCAGCATAATGATCACAAAGAACAACATTGGCACAGACATTGAAATTGAAATTGAAACTGGAAATTACTCCATCGTCTTTCATGAGGCCAGTCGCCCAGTCATGAATACCCAGGATATGAAAATACTCTAATGAATCAATAATATCCAACTTGTAAAACGACAAAACTTGCATCATGGGGTCTGAATAATCCGCTCTTAAAAGGCATGTACTGCATAGGTAGCACAGACAGCATAAACCAAGCACAAAGATTTGTCTTGATAGAAAATAAAAGACTGGACAAAATGCGAACCACATAGACTAAGCATCACCAAAAGACTGCCGTGCCACCAAACATCCACGCCACGCCCACCACCATGGATTTTCCATTTCCCAACCTGGAAAGAAATACACCCATCCTGCTTAATTTGATATGAAAAAAAAAACACGTCGAAAAAATAGAAAGACAAATCCTAAGAAAAAGTAATTGTCAAGAGACCGATATGAGATGAGGGCAGGAAGAGAACCCCCCCCCCCCCCCCCCCAAAAAAAAAGGCAGTAGAGATCAGAGAAAGAGACAGAAAGACAAAGAACCAAAGCCGTCTTTGTAATCGTACAGTGCTACCTCGACGGGACGTCACGCCTGTTATCAATGCCCCCCCCCCCCAATAAGTAAAGAGAATTTGGCGCAAGAAGAAAGAACAGACATGAACACCCGGCTTCACATCATGCATGCTTGGGTAAAGAGAAAACAAAGGGCAAACAGAAGCACCGACCAAAAACCAAGATAGGGGCAGAGCCACCAAAAGAAACATTCCATCCGAGTCGGCCCCGTCGTCGCGACTTTCCAAAAAATGATAAAGAGTATAAGAGGGTCAAAAGGAGAATAAAGGTAGAAGAAAGGGGGAAAGGAAAAAAAAAAACCCTGTCACCGAGAAACACAACTCCTGCTTGATAATGCAACAAGTCTGGCGCTACCGCAACACGAGCGCCATGCTACGCGACGAATTCTGCAAACTCTGCAAAGTAGCCAACCTTCTTCCATCTGGACCATTTCCTCCGGGTGGATGAACATCATCCATAAGACGTTCTCATGATGATCCATGATGATCCATAACTTCCATGAACGCTGTTCATGATGGATTAATCTTCTGCCGCTTGGGCATCCGGGGAGTAGCGGGCTTGCCTCGGCCAAGCCCAACACCGTTGAGCTGAAGTCCACCCTGTGGACCTGCTGGCCCATCATCTTCCATCTTGACCGCAGACGCCCGTCTTCGCTTATTGGACCCCGGCGACGTACTGACACTCGGCCCTCTCGAGGTCGTTCCCTGCTGGCTGGGCTGCATTTGCATTCCCGGTGTTTGCATTGGAACGTGGGCCGCAGGACTGCCAATGTGTGGCGTCGCGGGCAGGTTCATGTGTCCAACTGCCGGGCTGGCTCCCACGGCGAACTGACTCAAACCGGGCGTTCTGGGAACACCCTGGGGTCCTTGTTGTTGGCCATTCATGGACGTATTTGGCCCGCTTATATAATTGGCGACATATTGATCGAGAGCAGCAAACGGTCCAATACCTGGGTAGCTGTGACAGAAGCTGATCAAGGGATTCATCTGACCCATGACTTCCACAATCTGCACCGTGGTCAGCTTCGTTACCAAACGAATATGTGGGCTCATTTCTCGCGTCTTTATTTCCTCAAGTCTAACAAAAGGGGCCACGTTCATCACATACCTCGAGAAACTGGTGGACTGCAAAGGGAACTCCCTTGCTAGTCACAGCCGAGTCCGGAAGATCCGCAAGGACATCGGGGGGGTGCGTTTGCGGTGACTTGAGTTGCCTGGCCCTGGGCTTTTTCGACAACTCGGGAGACGTCTTGTTGATATTGTTACTGCCGCCGCCGTTGTTGTCGTGAGAATTCACCTTGTGCCATTCTTTGAACCACATATGTGCTGGTTTGGCCGCTTCGATGGCTAGTTTTCTAGAGATGTACTCCTCGTGGCCCGTGGTGATAAACTCGAACAAATCAATCTTTTGTTCGTTATCAAATTGCACACGAAGCGAACCAGTCGAAACCAGCTAAACTCGTCGTGGTTGGTCGGTCAGTCAGTTTGTCACACGTCGGTATGTTAAGGAAGCAAGACGACGTACATGAGCACCGGAATCAAACCAGTAGACAAAACTGGCCCTTTGATTCTCGATGCAATGGAAGTCTCCAGGTGAAGGTCTGTCGGTCAAACCCTTGTCCATAATCAGTTGCATGCTCCGGACGCCACTGACGAAGTACGTGTGGAGATATCGCGCAATGGCAGCAAAAGCGATTTCGTACTGCTTGTCCATGCTTTGCTCGTCTTCCGTGATGTGCAACGAGTGGCGAAAGACACCATTGGTCGAAAAAAACCTCGCAACAAAGCCATTCCAGTACGAAATGTCATCGTTTGCCTTGGAGCCCTTGGCATTGATTAGTACTGCGTGTTTTTTTGTCACAAAGTATACTGTTGGAGAGACTAATGCATAGAGGCAGGACACAAGTCAAGGGAAAAAGTAGGAGAACAAGAGGAGAAAGGAGGTAAAGGAGGTAAAGGCGGAAAACCAAAATCGTAGACTTACCGGAAACCCGCTTAAATGCTCGGCAAATTGCATTAGCTTCAGCAGACATTGCCCTTTCATGCCCTCTCTTCGATGATGTTGCTGAAAGATATGGTTCGACATGGCGAGCTGTTGAGCGGCGGCACTCATTTGTGGATGACCAGGTCCAGCTCCTTGCTGGGGTTGCTGGTGCGGCTGCTGTGGGTTAGGCGGCTGTTGATGCTGTTGCTGGGGGCCTTGAGGCTGAGGTTGCAGCTGCTGATGCTGCATAGTCGGACCACTTTGCTGTGCCGGCTGTGATGGTGTCGGGGGAGCTGGCGTTTGAACTCGCGTCTGCTGAGAGCTCGGTGCTGGAGTCCCGGCCTGCGACCTTTGCTGCGGTTGCTGAGCTTGCGGTCCGCCCTGCTGCGGCTGAGATTGTTGCTGTTGTGCTGCCTGAAGCTGCTGACTCTGTCCACTCTGAATATGTTGTGGCTGACCCATTGGATTCTGTCCCGTCATGCCTATTGGAGCCTGTTGTTGCTGTTGCTGTTGCACATTGGCTATTGCTTGAGCATTGAGTCCCAGAGGCTGTGCCTGACCGGGGGTGTTTCCTGATATCGGATGGTTCTGAACAGCTTGTTGTTGGAGCTGCTGCTGTTGAGAGTGCTGGGGATGTTGTTGGGGATGTTGTTGGGGATGTTGTTGCGGGTGTTGTTGTTGGTGCTGCTGCTGCTGCTGTTGGTGTTGGTGTTGTTGCTGGTGCTGTTGCTGTTGGTGCTGTTGATGCTGTTGGTGCTGCTGATGCTGTTGATGCTGTAGGTGTTGTTGATGCTGTTGATGCTGCTGCTGCTGCTGCTGTTGTTGTTGTTGCTGCTGCTGTTGCTGTTGTTGCTGCTGCTGCTGCTGTTGCTGCTGTTGCTGTTGCTGCTGCTGTTGCTGCTGCTGTTGCTGTTGCTGCTGCTGTTGCTGCTGCTGTTGTTGCTGCTGTTGTTGCTGCTGCTGAAGTTGAATCTGATGAGCCATAACGAGCCCTGCACCTGCTACTGGGTGTTGGCCCTGTATAAAATGTGAGTAAAACGCGCAAGGCAAAAACGAGTCAGATCAGACTAAGATTCGTGTAACGTACAGGTCCGATCCGTCCCGTGGATCGAAGTTGCTGGATGTGCGAAGGGCTCAACGGCATCCCGAGGGGCATACCGTTCACGCCGTTTTGCATATTGGCCTGGATAGCTTGTTGAGCCATGAGAGCCTGTCTTGCTTGTTGATGCTGCTGCTGTTGGAGCATTTGGTGTTGGCGAATGGACGCCATTGCGCTGGGATTATTGTCTGTAACGAGAAGAAAAAGACGGTTCAGTCAGCCCATATTCAAAGGGTGTCTCTTTCGAGTGCAGGTCATATGCAACAGAAGTCTGGTCTACTCACATTGATTCTGTAACTGTTGCTGATGCTGTGCCTGAAACATCTGCTGCTGAGCAGGGCTCAGGTGCTGCAGAGCATGAGCATGAGGATTAGCTCCCGGCGGCATGGCGGCCATCAGAGCGGGATTCATTTGCCCTCCTGGCCCGACGGCCATGTGTGCTCCTACAAAATGCTGCGGTATCGCACCACCCGGGGCAACTGCAGCAGAATTGGGGGGTATCGCAGTGCCCATGGGATGACCAGCAGCGACAGGATGTCCCATCCCAGCAGGGTGCCCAGTGAAGTTGGGGCCCATGCTCGTCGCCATCGTATCCCCCCCAAGCGTATGTGCGTAGCGGGTATGCGTGTGCCGTGAGAATCGCGTGTAAAGTGACCAACGGCTGGCAGGCGGAACGAGGATGAAAAATCAAATCGCAATCCAAAGCCGACCGGGATATCGAACCAAGAAACGCTGGTGATAAAAACAAATCGCCACGGGATGATGAAGAGTGGCGAATCGAAAGGTTGCCGAGATGGTTGGTGGCAATGGTGGTGGGTGGGTAGGTGGGAGTACGAGAGCTTGGGCAAGTCGTGCGCGATGATGCCACCACGCCGGCAGTCCGGGCGAGCAACAGCTCAGCCTTCACTCAGGTGCACCAGAATCCGCCGGTACGATGGGAGCGGATGAAGAGACACAAAAAAAGGCGGAAATGGAATCAAGAGCATATGTCTGCGGCGGAGGAGCAAACGATATCGAGGGGCGATGAGCGTGATGCGCGCAACAGAGCGAGGGTGAGCAGTGAGGTCTGGTGTCGAGGGCGGGACGCATCCACGTCGTTTCGGTCGTCGCAGGAAAGCGAAGAGCCCAGGTCGCCAGAGGCCCCAATAAGAAGAAAAGAGACGGAAAGCTGCAGCAAGGCGCGTATTCGACAGTGACGGTTATGCTCGCGTTTTTGCCGTCTTCGTGAACAAGAGAACAAGTCAGCTTGGGACAGGGTCGGGCTCTCAGACGTGGTCCTGGCCAGAAGTGGTGAAGGAAGGCGCGTGTGAGTTGAAATCGGGGTTGAGGACGGGGGGGCGGCGGCGGCGGCAGCGTCAGGATGTTCGGGGGTTTCGCGCACTGCCAGAGTGGGGCGGATCTCTTGATTGAACCAATGGAAGCGACCCTTGTGGGGACAGAGCGGGCCAGCAGCGGCTCAGCGTGGGCACTCCGAGCCACGGGAAGCTGCAGCCCGGCCGCTGTCCCTTCAGACTCTGGCGTCTGGCCTCTCTTGCTACGTTTGCAGGGCGGAAATGGGGTCTTGTTATGCAGCAACTGAGGCGCACAGCCCCTCCCATAGTGGGTCTCATGCAACTAACGCGCCTTGTGCTCCTGCTTCGCACCAATGAGCCAAAGACAGCTTTTACGCCTTGCAAGTTGCCAGTCCTCAAGGCTCACACACTCCCCGTACCCACATCGCTGACCTGATCTGACGATAAGATAACTCATAGGCTACGAGTCGCTATGAGTGGCTATGTACATAGGTACTAGGTACTCCGTAGTATGTACACACAAGGTACGTAAGCTACGACACAAGACGACGACATTTGCGTAACAAGGTGTAATCGCTATGTATATCGAGATTCTGCACCTGCAAAGCTCGGAGTTTCGCGTCGCGGGGATCATTTGCTCCATCTCAAGTTGTCATGTGTATCGCCAATAGATACGGAGATTGCGTTCGGTCAGGAGCATGACATGCGAATGGCAAAGTGCTCAATTCGGAAGGCCTAGAAGCTACCATCTAATCTTTTAGGCGCCCTCTCTTTCCTCCTATGACATCTTACGTCGCACGGGTTCATGTTCTCCCCGAGACCTGCAGGCTGCAATGCCCTGATGCGACGATGCCAGTCGCGTATGTATATACTCCCTACCTTGTAGCATTACATATACATACCTACTCGTGGGTGTAACCTTGTGAAAAGGACACCCACGACTATGTGCATAGCTTCTTCTACAATGTACCTAGTTGCCGCGTCCTAGGAGGCTAGGCTGCCAGATGACGACGCTAGGGTCACGTGCTCGGCTGGTTGTACAGTGCGCAGGCTACCTGCTATCTCTTCATGCACTGTAGGAGGATATATTGACGAGCTCCAGTTTTTAGTTTCACAGAAATTTTTCTTGCATTTTCCTTCCACCACAATTTTTCGGAGCGACCAACGGAACCACCTCTGCAGCTCTCTCGCAGTCCTGTCCAATGCATCGATGAATCGACTTTGTTCCACGAAGAAGTCGTTGTTCCAGCTGAACATTGATTGCAGTCTGACGGCATATTGAGAAGATTCAGAGTGGGCTGATTGTTGAGTTTTTCTTCGTCCAGCTCGCATTGTCTCTAATTGCCAGCTGAGATGCATCCTCATTCCCTCCATCCAGGTAAGAACCAGCCGTGCGTCCCGCCACAACCAGCCCCCTTTCATCATGATGACAAACCGTTTTTTACGTCTTCTTTTCCCAACCGAATCGCCCATGAAGAAATACAGTCTGTTCGGGCCACAAGGCCTGTTACTTGCCAGTATTACTTGTCTGACTCATCACATGATACACGAATTTTCTTTGCAAACTTCAGTTTGGCTTGTTGCTAATTCGTCTTTCCAGAATAGAAAACCTAGTTATCCCGTAATAGGCTCCATCACTTCGTAGTCCAACATGATGTGCATGTATCACGCTTGCGACCAGCTGGATAGCTTTTTGCTGCCTTTTGATAGAATAGAAAAAAACCTATTATCTACAAAATTTCAGTCCCAAACTTTTTCCGTGATAAACTTCTGTACACTACGGTCTAACATGCCCATCGCTTTGCTCCACAACGCCCCTTGATAATGGCCGCGTCCCTCCATAAGCAGCCCGTCACCAAGACTCAAATTTCCATTTCTCAACTCTAACAATGTACTTTAATTTGCAAACCCTTCATCGTAAGAATCATGATGTAGTCCTGTCCAAACTCTGTCGTTACATACAGTCGTGTGTGCATGTAGAATGTGTGAATCTGCGCCATCATCAAAACAAAATGAGGCCAAAAAAAAAAAAACGCCTAAAAAAGGTGAAACCAGCGCCTTGCTCAAGCAACCCGGACCTCCTCCCTCACCTCTTCCCTCCTCACCCTCCCCCCAACAATCCCCCTCCGATTCCTCCCCGTCCTCCCCCGTCCCAGCCAATTCAGCTTCAACATCTTGGACAGCTCCTCAATCCGCTTACTCCCCTCATCGTCATCCACAAAGCCCGCGCTCCCACCCCCAATGCTCGACAACACACTCATACACTGCAACATCCGGCCCACCATGTCGGTCACTTGCTTCGAGTCCTCCACATTCTGTTCCCGAACGCGGCTCAGGCCCGCCATCCCAGCCGACGAGGGCGTATACGGACGAATCACGCCCGGTCCCTCCGCGCTCCCGTGGCTCCCGAGACTGACATTGCTGACTGCGCGGCTACGGCCCATTTCCGAGCCTTCCCCCAGTAGGGTCGTGCTGGAGGAATTGTAGCTGCCCACCACGGGAGGATCACTCGACATGGCCGTTCCAGGCCTTGCCATGGCGGATTGCGCTTCCGAGGGTGACGGCGAAAGAGCATGGTCTATGGCAGGACAGGTGCCCATTCCCGTGCTTGCAAACGACGAGGGCAAAAACTCGAGAGATAGGCGAGAAAAGATGGTCTTGAGGGTTTCATAGCGTGGCAGCACGACAATATCGCGATACGCAGTGAGAACAAGACGCCTCACATCTAGGAAACTAGTCGTAGCACCTGTTGGCGCCGCGGCCCCCCGCACAGGTGAGTTGGCCTTATTCCCCGAGGACGAGAGCGCGGCGCTGGCTCCTCCCCAGAAATCACGGGCCTGCTCGGGAGTCATGAGCACCCCACAGCCCGAGACTTCCAGTTCCAAGGGCAAAAAGACGGATTGCATGTACGGCAGGATAGTTGTAAATGTAAAGAGCCACAGCTCGACCAACACGGGAATGACGCGGTCTTCCGGCGTCAAGCGTAGCGTTCTGTCCAGGATGGAAAAACCATTCGCCAGTAAATCGCGCAGATCCTCAAGGATCGCACTTGGGCATCGTTTGTGAATGCACCTCTGAATATGCGACTGCACGATGCGGTTGATATCCTCGACGGGGAGGCGTAGGTCTTCGCCTTCAAAGACGACGAGGAGCTTCGTTTTCAAGTGCGGCCATGCTTCGTCTAGTGCTACGCTGTGTTGCGTCGCGACTTTCGCGGCATCTGATAGGTCGAATATATTCGATTGCTGCTGAGAGAAACTAGATAGCCCACCGGCTCCGGACCGCTCGCCCGAAAAACCGAAGCTTGATTCAACATCTACGACGCGGCTGTCTGACCTCTCCGCCGCCAATTTCATCTCTTTTTTTACTTTTGAAAACGTCGAGGATCCGTGGCCGGGGCTCGGAGGGACGTTGAAATTGTACAGACTGCTCGGGGCATTGGGATCTGTGGGCCTCGAATTGCTCGACGCCGAAGATAGGGGCAGATGGTACTCGTCCTTGAGTTTTTGTTTCTGCCTTGAAAGGAAATGGTGCTTCTTTTCTTTTTCCTTGGCTCGCTCTTCCGAAAGCATGTCCATGGGCCGAATAGTGGCCGATGAAGAGTTGTTCATGCTGTATATTGACGGCGCTGTCGGTGGCTCCACTAGACTGGTGGTACTAAAGTTTCCTCGTTGAAGCGCAGACAGGGCGGTGCCAATTTTGCCAGGGCTTTGGTGGCTCTTCTCCTTGCCTTCAGCCTTGCTGCTGCTACTTTTGCCGGTTCGGGAGAATAGCTTGTGCTTTGTCTTTTCTGTCTTGCTCTTCTCTGGTACAGGAGGCGGTACTGGCAACGCGGGAACGGGCGGAAAAGGCAGAGGGGATGTCGGCTTTTCCATCCTTGGCGAAGTGTGACCTGACCGCGGAAAGACGACGTTGGCAGCAGCTGTCGCGGCCGAAGAATGCCAGCCTGCGGATCTGTCATAAAGGGGACCACCGCCTGTGCCAGCAATGGCGCTCTCTCGCGGCGCGCTGGCCTCAGTGAGGCTCAGCGTTGGGGGGCCCATGGGCATCTTCGAGCCACTCCCGCGACGGATAGCATCCGCGCCCGAATCGCTTGCAATTGGTACAGTCTGCGACCGCTGCCGAGCATGTGAACCGTTCTGATGAGACATGACTGCCGCCTGGGCCGCTATCTGGCTTGCTGACAGCGCCGAGTTTGCAGAAGCGGCTGCTGCCACTGCTGCCATCGCCGCAGCCCCAGCGGTAGTATTCATGCTCACCTGCGAGAGATTCGAGGTACTGGTCGACGGGAGAGTCGAGTCAAACAAGCCCTGAGTGGCGGAATGCTTCCTCGAACTGCTCTTAAGAAGCGGCGGTGACAGCGAAGGAGCTGTGAAGCGACTTGTGGCACTAGGGACCGGTCGCGAGAAATTCTGATGCTGCTGGTGCTGGTGCTGGTGATGATGATGCTGATGATGATGATGCTGTTGCTGCTGCTGCACGCTGGAGGTGCTCGTATTGGCATGCGCCGTGGAGAATTGGTTGTAGATGGGCGTCGCAGGCGACTCTGGTCGCCGTCGCAGCTGGGCGATAATCACGGAGGGGTCTTCAAGGTCGTCCTGGTAGCCAGAGACGTTGGTCTGCAGCGGAGGCGGCCGCGGCCCAGCCGACAACGTTCGTGACGGGTTGACAGGCAGTGGTGAGAAGCTGCCAGGACCGCGAGATTGAGATCGCCCGAACGGGCCTGGCGGAGGTTGTCCTTGCTGCATTTTGTCGCGGATATGTGACAGGTGGGTCTGTTACATTTTGACTCAGACCCGGATCGTGTCGATGGTGGTAGGAATACCATGCGGCACAGGAATGTATTTGTCTGCGCGGCGGGAACGAGGATGAGGGGAGAGATGACGAGCCGAGTCCTATCTATTGGGCTGCGAGACACGATTTTCCGGGGTACGATGGCGGGACTGTGAGCGGCCAGATGACTGAATGGCGAAGGCGAGGTATCAAGTGAGCGTCAAAAGCCAGATGGATGAGCACGAGAATAAATCGATGCGGTTGTTCATAGGGCGAAACGAGATATTGAGGGTTGGAGGTACATATTATGTAGATGGAAGTGGAAAGCCAAAGCCAGCGATGAGTGACGAGCTGATCAAACCGTTAGGCGGCCCCCCAGATTCGACCTGAGGCTTATTTTAAGGTGGCGGCTGGCGGCAGCTGGCGGCTGACATCACTTCTCCAGACTTCAAGAGCCCATCAGAGATCTGTCCAATCAAATTGGTCTCATCAGATTCCTTACCACATATCACAGCACATTTCATCATCGGCCAATCCTGTGCCCCAATGGGCCTCTAATGCATTCTGCCCGACCAAAGTGAACAACACGCTTGAACTCAACTTAAACGTAAAAGAACCAAAAAAAGACTGAATCCAAGCCTTGAATCAAGCATCTTGACTTGAAACCTTCTCTCAAGAATCAAGCTCAAACGCTGAAGCGATTTGTTGGAGTCGCATGCTTAGGTACCTATTGGTGTACCGTGTGCGTGCGTCGCCTGTGGGGGGGGCAGAAATTACAACACCACAAAGCAGGCCTCTACTCCTTTTGTACTTTAGAGACTGCAAACAACAATAACAACAACGACAACGACCAAGACAATTGCCATCCCGACCGCTCCTTTCATTGCCTTTTTTATTGCCGTTTCTGTTATATTTCCCTACGTTTCCAACACCATGTCTTCGAACAGCGCCCAGTCCCGCCTCGTCGCAACCTACTCCTCGCCCGACAACAAACACTTCACCGTAGCCAAGACCCTCGACTCCCCACCCTCAACATCCCCCCAAGACAAGACCACGTACCTCGAAGCTCTCCGAAAGGCCGTGACAGAGACTCAAGAACAGATCAATAAGGAATTGACGGCCCGAATGGAAGAGGATGTAGCTCGTGGGACGGCCACCGCGCAGGATAAGGAGGAAGAGAATTATGGAGAGGAGGTGCAAGAGGAGGAAGACTGAGTTTCCTTGACCTGTACTTGGCAGGTCGGTAGGAAGAAGAAATACGACTACGGGTCCAGATCGTCAGATGTTGGGCATGCAGTTGCAAAAAAAAAGGTGGTATTAAAATAAGGAATCGGGTCTTGCGGCGGCAGGGCAGCAGCAGCAGCAGCAGCAGCAGCAGCAGCAGCAGCGGCAATGCCAATCGAACCCGACGGACGGACTTCCCCTGGAATGAACCGACATGCTATGAGGAAAACAGACAACAACAATTATTACAACAGAACGAGGCCTCACGAGAGGGCATCGATAAAACAAACAAACCACCTCCCTGCTACGCCGATTTTCTTCAGCCTGCTGCCCCCTATGCCGAGCTCCCCTTCTGGCTCAACGCCCTATTCAAACAACCATAATGCACCGCACTATTATCAGGCAACACCGCAATCACACTCCCGCCAATACGCATCCCGCCTCCCAACTTCTTATGGCACACAAAACAGTGCCTTTCGTCTGTAATCGTCACATGTCGATTTCGTCCCCCCTGGCCATCCACCACACTATCACCAATATTGAGCCGCGCTGCCACCGCAATTTGTTCCGCCTTTCGCAGGCCAGCCACGATGCGAGAT
Source organism: Claviceps capensis (assembly GCA_018360045.1). NCBI lineage: Eukaryota > Fungi > Ascomycota > Sordariomycetes > Hypocreales > Clavicipitaceae > Claviceps > Claviceps capensis. Next base: position 14,621 of record SRPN01000049.1, on the reverse strand, counting down.
TCGTTGACGAGGCTATTCGCCGAGCGGATACGTCCGCGGAAATAGGCCTCGAGGGAACCGACGGGGAGGTCGTCGGGGATTAAACGCAGGGTTGATGTGGCGGGAAGTCGAGAGCCGTGCTTTGATAGGAGATCCAAGGCGGGCTTGAGTTGTACGCTGTACGGAGAAGGTGGTTTCAGATATAGCGCCAGTAGGATATGGTATGTTGAATGCGTGGCATCGTCTGTGCTTGTCTTTGCGCCGTCTTTGGCATTGAGGGGCGATGAGAGAGTCAAGTCTTGCGCTTTGTGTACTCGGTTGCAATATCTGTCATGGAGATTAGATTATCTTTTATCAGGGGATTTGTTTTGCATATTGCCTCTTCAGCGCGCAGAGTGTTCGACGTACTCTTCTGCTTTGCCATAGTCTTGCATTTTGAAGACGTAAATCTCTAGCGCTTTTTTGTGCTGGCCCATGTTGCTCAGAATGATGGCCTGTGCCTCGTAAAACGCTGCTTCTGTAGAAACCCAAAGGTAAATTGTGTCAGCATCATCTTTGTGTGGAACGAATTGTGAGCAACTCATCTCGTACCATCATTTGATATCATGTCCAACGCCTTCGTCAAGCTATACACCTGACGAGAATCCCGGAGAAACGTCAAGAACCTCGCCATCATCTCTTCCCGGTCTTCACCGCCATCCATGCGCTTCAGTTCGCCAACATACAACTCCACCAGACGATTGTGAAACTCGCGCGTCATATCATCCAGCTCACCAATGATGTGCTCCAGATACAGTCTCTCAAACCTAGCATCCACAGGGCCCATGGAGCGCAAAAACTCCACTACCTTATCACGCGGCAGAGTTTCCGCATTCTCTGTATCTCCGACGAAAATCTCCATGGAGCAGACCGGGTTTTCCCGCAACGTCCAGTCTGCAAACTCTAGAATCAGGTCAATCTCCGACGGTGGCAGGTTCTGCAGATACTGTATCACGCGACCCGGTCCGTGTAAGCTCCGTGCTTCCTCGAAGGGCTCTGTGGGAGATCCGAATTTGTAGAGTAGATCCAAGGCCTGTCTGTGGAGGCGTTTGCCGTAGAAGAAATCTACCAGCTCCGTGTACCGGTTGTGCTCCAACAAGGCGTCGTTCACTACATCTGGATCGCAGAAGTTGGGGATCCGGAAAAGGGAACCGGCTAGAGAGGGTTGAGAGAACATGTATGCGCGGAAGAGCGTGGTGTCGACTAAGCGGAACGTGTTGCGCAATTCTTCTTCAAGCTTCTGCTCTGAGTCTGTCTGGCTGGTCCGCAAGAATCGCGCGGCAGCTTCTTCAATAGACGCTTGCTTGTCTCCCTGGTCTTTTAGTTTTCCGGTAGCTGGGTCAATGCACCGTTGGAGTCGAGCTCTCGTGCCAGCAAGGTAACTGTTTAATTCCAAAACAGCATTCCTGAGATCCTTACCCTCAAGGAGCAATGCCTTGGGTTTGCCATTCTGAGGCTCGTTAGTAGCCTGCGTCGTCTCGTCTGCTTCGGCTCCATGTTTCTTAGTGCTCATGGCAGCTGCGGCGTCTGATGCAACCTTCTTATGACTGCCCATGAACAATTTTGCAAATCCGCCTCCCGTGTTGGATGTTCCTGCATTGGACGTACTCGTGCTGGAAACACCGGCATTGGATGTAGCCGATGCCTCACCTGCGTCACCTCGACTTTCTAGTCTCTCGCTGTTCTCAACTTTGGACTCCTCAACATCGGTCTCTTCGCATTGCGATGGCTCGGGTGATTCCGATAGGCTTCCCGCAATCCTAGGAGGGAATAATCGCAACACGCGTTCCGGAGGCGCATGTACGTCGTCCTCGTTCATCAAATCCATCGCCTGGCGAAACTTCTTCTTCCTGAAGAGGGCTTCCGCCTTGAGCATCTTGACTTCCCGCAGGGTCTCCATCTTGTTTTTCAGCAAGGCATCCTCCAGCATATTCAACACACTGATTGCCTCGTCAAAGTTTCCAGACTGGATCAGCTCCTCAACCTGCGAATCGTAATCTGTGGCGCCCATCTTCCAGACACAACGATCACTCGAAATGTGGAAGCCTTTCCCCGCATGTGCTAGACTATACGTAGGCGGCGGAATATGTAGTTGAGCTGCACCCGGAAGCGAAATACTCTGTATCAAAGACAAAGTATCCGGGTTCCGAACTTCGAGGAGGCCCTTGGCCGGCGGCTGAAGGATCAGAATATATGGATAGGAATACTCGATGGACTCTGGAGCCGAGGTCCATGGAATCTGCCGCTTCTCCAGCGGGTTTCCATCGTCATCGACAAACAACGTGTTGATGTCTCTCGCGAGGAGTATCTGGCCGTCAGAGAGCTTTGCTGCCAACGGACGGGGCGTGTAGCCTCCCAACCCCATATAGCCCATGCCAGCCGCGCTCACAGCACCGAACCGACTCCCTGACCCGTTGGCACCCACAGCACCCGGCCCAACAACATCAACGACTTCTCGAGTCAGCACATTGACAACCACGTAACCGCTGTTCATGCCACAGATGACTTTGGTTGCATTGGCCCATGTGATGGATCGGATCGAGTCGGATAGCACAACCTCAGTGACTTCATGGCTGAGCTCGCTTTCATGCCAGTTCCACAATAGAAGTCGTCGTTTCACCGCAACTGCTAGTCGACTAAAAATTTCGGGAATGCCTGTGTCTGGGTCTTTGACGATATTGGAAGTCACTGCAAAGCAAGAGGCGTTCTTCGTTCTTCCCAATGTCTCGATATGCTCATAGTTTTGGAGGTCATGCAGCGAGACATAGTAGTTGGAAAGAGACACGATAGTATTGGCCTCCTTGATTATCGCAAGCTGGTCGATAGCACGTGTCGAGAACTTTTCAACTTCTCGAAGGAGATCAGTTGGTTTCGCGGAGGTTCGAGAAGTCGAGCGATCGCTGTTTCGAGTCGATGGTTTGGTTGGAAGTTCCGCATCGGTAGAAGGTGGCGATTCATCCTGTTCATCGACAGGGAGCTCATTCAACCTGTACACGCGCAAGGCACCGCTGTTGAGTCCGACAAGGATACGATCGCCTGTAGTTAACACACATTAATGACTGTCTGAGTTTGAGGTAGCTTCTTCCATGGACTGTGATACGTGCCATATGCTAGGATGGTTTCGATCTTGGACTTGTCTCTTTGTCGGAACTCGATGATCGGCCGAGCAGTAAAGGCGGAGAGCATGGCGCCAGCGGGCCAGCTCAGAGCTTGCGAAGCTACCGTGGAAAGAAGAGCATCAGAGCATGCAAGAGCTGTGTTGAGCTGCGGAGTCCAAAGCGGTATGTTTTCTTGTTTGCGATTGTCACGATTTTGGAGTAACTGCCTAGAGCTTTGCTAGGGAGATGGAGCTGTTGATGACGGACAACTTTAGTCTGATGCATCATCCGCGGCGCATCCAAGCGTCTCATTGCCGACGTCAATGCCAGGGGCGGGTTTGGCGCTAGCACACAGTACATTCTCTAACCGAGAACTGTGCGACCGTGTCCCCAAATGCGTGAACTCTACAGTGCATTCTGAGGCGCACGCACTGATCGGTAGCTCAGCTGCTCGATGGTACCCAACTTACCTACATACTGTATGTACCTAATCACAGATGGACAGATCTGAAAACAACAGAAAATTCGTATAGACACCTTAGAGAATTGCGAAAACATCTCGTTCTCGTGGTATGTACAAGACTGCGTAGGTAAGGAGAGCTATGCAACGCCAAATCGATAGTTTCACCAAATGCATCTGCTAATTAGCTATGTAGGTACATATATACATCCCATGCAGCTTGAACCGATCGCTGCACTAATCCAAGCCAGCAACCTGCATAATGCCATAACCGAGGGTAATAACAACAACAAGAGTCAGGATACTGCTTGGAATACCCCGACTGATGAAGTGTTTGACCTGGAGATAGCGCTGGCCGGTGGCATCTTCCTTCATGATCGCAGCTATATATGTTGTCAGCACGTGAACTGCGCCAAGATCGGCTTTTATGGCATCGCATGTACTCACTCATGTTCGGGAAGCCACTGGTAGGAAGGCCCATGGCCGCACTGCACATCAAGACACCACCCATGACCAAGAGATTCGGGTGCGGCTGGTCCATTGACGTGCCCACATCAAAGACGAGGGGCAGAAAGATGAGAGCCGCGACAGTATGGCTGATAAAAGTCGCAATCACCAGAATGAGGGCCGAGAAAACGACCAGCACAACGTAGAGACTCATGCCTTGGACATTCTTGGATACAATCTCGGCAAGTTCATGCAGGAGACCCGACGATCGGACGGCTTTGCCAAGAGAAAGGCCTCCAGCTGCCAGGATTATAATGGTCCAGGGGAAGTTGTTGAAGTCTTCCTTGGTCAGGATTCCGATGCCGAAAAAGAGAACGATGGGTATGATGGCAATCACGCCCATATCGCCAAAAATGTGTTCCATTTGGTGACTCGCGCACCAAAGTCCGATTGTGGCGATGGTGATGATGGCCACACTCCACTGCACACCCGAAAAGCGTTCCTTGAGCGGGCGAATGGGCGCAATGACGGTCCCTTTGCCAGGTTGGAATGTTACCAGTAGCAACACCCAGATAAGGAGGATAGAAACAGCTCCCACGGGGATAACAATGAAGAACCACTGTAACCAAGTGGGCGCTGGCTTCATAATGCCCATGGCCACCACATTTTGGGGAGAGGCGATTGGTGACAGCATACCGCCAATATTTGAGGCTAAAGCGATGCCAATAATGACGGCTTTTGACATGTCGGAATTCGAAGGCAGAGTTCGGAGCATAGGCTTGGAGCGCGGTTAGTTGATCTCTCAGGTATCTGGTCAATATGGCGAATGTGGGACCTACTTCGATGATTGAATAACACAGAACAGGAGCAGCAACATTACTGATGAGCATGGACGCAAAGGCAGCAACAAACATGGTTGCCATCAGCACAGTCCTTGGCTGTGTGCCAGCCTTGCTGAGAATGAGGGTCGCGAGGCGCTTGTCGATCTTGCATTTCGAAAGAGCCGCCGCCAAGGTAAAACCACCAAGAAGCAGCATAATGACAGGACTCCACATAGCTGCGAAGATGGCATTTGTGGCTTCTTTGGCACCAAGACGCTTGTGTTTGAGGCCATCCTCGTCGCAGACGACTCGCAGCACCACGGAAAGAAACGGAACCAGTAGAGACGTCACGAACAGCGGGATAGTCTACAAGTAAGAGCGGTTAGAAGCTAATGACTTGGATGGGGCAACATGGGAGCAAGAAACATACTTCAGTAGCCCATAGCATGCTGACGAAGACCAACAGCGCCAAGCAGTTTTGTTCTTCAGGCTTGTCCATAATGGGGACAAGGAGCAGTGCAAAGAAGACAGCGATACACCCCAGAAGAGTCAGCATAGACGTCCCAGCTATCCAGACAGGCAGCGACAGCCGGCCTAGCGGCGTCCTGAAATTCTTTGTTGTTGCTATTTCGTCCTCATCACCCTGCAGTCGTTTTGGTATCGCAGTCTGGCTTTGTCCGAGAAATGATTGGCCGAACCGAGCAGCTTCAGCACGCCGCTCAATACCAATGAGGTCTCTCCACACTGTATTGCGTTCCCAGACGACGTGCTCTCTGAGATGAGATCGAAGGTCTTTCTTGGCTAAGCCTCGGTCACCTCCAGTCACAACATCTGTATATGCATCCTCCATCTTTTCGATTTCTCTCTCAATGACCTTCTTTGTATCGTCTTTGAAGGGATAGGCAGTGTCGACGTGGGCTTTCATATACGGGCCCTTGAGGCTTTTGCCCAAAATCTTGTCGAACTTTTTCAAGACCTTGCTGAATCCAGTCTTGTTCAGTTGGGCAAAGGACTTGAGTTCACAAAGCTGGACATAGAGGCTGATGATGCGCTTCTTCAGCATGATACCGGAAGACAAAATCCCCGATGAGAACATGACTGATTGCTCCCCAAAGTCGTCGCATGTGCTGTGTCGGCGAGCTGAGCGGGTGATATCAGACCCGGCAGCCAAGTCAGACACATGCTGGCCCACGCCGGTGGCCGGACGCCTTAGAGCACCGAAACTCCTGGACTTGTTAAGTCCAGTCGTCTCATCATCGTCACTGGCGCTGTCTTCCATATCATCATCCGTCCCTGGACCGGAAAAGCTGGTCGATCGCAGGCGTACACGATGCGCGTCACCAGACGACATGCGCCGCAGGTTCGTTCCGTCTAATATTGGTCGCTCTCCGACATCCCGAACAAGTTGATTGACCTCCTCGAGGAGGTCCCCTTCTTTGGCAACATAGAACGAGCTTATCTTCTCGAGTTCCACGCCCAGCGCCCTGGTGAATGCCTCTGTCGGGTCCTCGCTCGAGAATAGTGGCCGAGACTCGGGGTCGCCGGCGTGAGCCTGGTGTGCGGCCTTTTCAAATTGGTAGATACTAAGACAGAAGATTACACATTAGCATAAAACTGAAAATGAGGAGTAGAAACTACCCCGCTGATGCCTCAAGGCAAGTGTTGTGCAAGTGACGTACAGCTTTTTCAGATTGCTGTAGGCAATATAGTGGCTGCTCCAATCAGGAACAGCATTGAATTGGACGCTATGAGAGAACTTCATCTCGTCCTGAGATTTAAGCCACTCGAGCTTGCGGTTTCGCTTCTGCTGTATTCGGGTCTCACGGTCGGCGGCGTCTCTGCGAGCTTGGATCGGATCGTAGTCAACAAGCTCAATGCTCTCCGCCCCGCTAGGATTTTGCACGATGACGGGACTGCCCGCGTTAGTGTATGCGCTCCCTCCTCCCCTTTCGCGATGGCCGGTCGAGATGGAAGAGTGGTCGGTATTCGAGGAAGTGATGCCAGCGTCAGCAACAGAGGAGGGATCGCCGAGATGAGAAGAGAGCGGAATCGTGGAAGCCGAGCCGAAGCAGCTGTCACCACACAGGGTAGGTATATGCGGCGTCTCTGGTCGTGCGACGAAAGACGGCTTGAACGAGCAGCAGAAACCGGTTGACGAGAATCGAGGGGTCTGGTCAGCAGTCGGGAGTTGCTCACGCGACTAAACGAGGTGATGAGACACGACCGCGGCAAAGGAATGGAAGCGATAAGCTGTGTCGCCAATGCTCGCTGTCAATTGATGCTGGATGATGCTGGATGCGGATGGCGTCCCGCTCCATCGCGCGTTGTTTAGCCATTTCCAAGCGGCGGCAGCGTAGACGGCGTCGTGGAAGACCAATTCGGTGCATAGGCCGCAGTTCACCGTTGATTCGCCTGCGTGAGCGACCCATGTGGGGATTCGTGCTGCATTGCTGATACAAAGAGCGTTCTGGGAAGGAACCCGCCGATTGCGTCGAGTCTTCACCATCAGGTAGGTGGTGAACACTGAAAATACCCACGGTGAGCGAGCAGCCGTCTGCGTCTTCATTGTGCTCATCGTGAAAGCCCAAGTCTCCTCTTTCACACAGAAAGATGGCCGAAGACAGCGGGCGAGGGGTGCCGATGACTGCCCCCTGAGACCTCACCTGCCCCATGGCATCTCGCCGCGTGTCACGCGGAATGCTCAACGATTGTACATAGCTGCAAGCGCAAATCATGTTGCATCAGGTCGGCTGCCGAGAGTCATCTGCAAAGGTAGCTCACACATGTGTTTCATACAGGCGTCTCGTCGTACTAATTACCCACGTGGAAAGGCATTCGTGCCCTGGTACATACCTAGGTACCGTACCTACCTATGCTCAGGAGTCAGGACTCAGGAGATTCCCTACATAGGTATGTACCTATGTACCCCTCGACGACTGACAGAAGCAAGACAACGGCTACCATATGATTCGCGCGGCACATGTCAAGCCAGCGGCAGTGACTCTACACGCTTGTGCCTGGATACAGCACGGCAATCAGCACCGAATTAACTCAACGATTCATTCACTGAAGTTGATATTGAAGCATCACTCCGGGCATCCGACTGGTTGCCAAGCCGCGCTGCTCGAAGCATCTCATTCGCAGAGCTTCTGTCCCGAGGCCACGCGTCATCTGCAGGGCTTATGCGTGTGACATAATCACCTGGTCGATCGATTGAGAAGGCACCGACCGTTTTCACATGCTAATTCGTGTACGGAACGAGTGCTTAAAACACGGCCTGACCTGACCCGACTTGCTACCGCAAAACATCACATAGTCAACCTGTCACACTAAATTCAAGCGTGTTCAATGCACCAAAGTCCAGATGATGGAGCGATGCTGAGTGTATGCCATCACAACCCAGGACTTTGCGGTCTGTGCCCGAGACTATGGGTCTACCCGTGGTCCGGAGTGAGACTGTCAACGCTACAGTACATTGACTCGTTCTCTTGTGAGGCTGGAGTCAACTTTGCACGATTTTTTCGGAATGGTGAGCCGTTCCATGCTGACATCTCATCCATGGTTACTGTACAGGTGGGCACGGGCGCTTTGGTGCGCGTTCAATATCATAGCCATGACGTACAGAGTAGGTACAAAGACGATGTCGTCATGTGCCCGACTTCGGCATACTACGAATATGTGCTAAAGTTACAAAGAGATCAGAGGCAGGGATGTTGAACAAAGTTTCCATGGGCTTTTCAATACGTACCGCTCGTCCTATTGAGCTTTTCGGACTCTGCGAGCATCAAGGACATGCCGCCGAAGAAGCAACCTGTCGGTATTCACGGATCTGTTTCCTCCGCTAAGATTATCAACGGCATCGCCACAAGAGCTAGGTTTTGTGAAAGTGCGCGCCGATCATCGGCCAGTAGCCTGCGAAGATGAACTGAACCAGGTCTGGCCACTGGTCAGACGGTATCATCAACCCAATTTGTTGAGTCTAGGGGTTTTATGCATGTATGTACTCCGCAATCCCGCCCGTCAACCAATCACACGTGAGAGCAAGATCTGATAAGCCACACTGGCCGAGGTGCCCTTGTCCTTCGTTTTATGTTATCAATCAGATCTCGGCGGCCGTCCGCCCATCACACTGCCGTCCGGTCCGACAACATTCACACCCGCACTGTGCTTTCGGGAAAGCACTTCGCCATGAAATTAATCTGGACCTATTAGTGCAGTTTCCCTTCTCCGGCTCAGGCGCCGCCCCATGCATGCTGATCTGGCTCGGTTCCAGACCTGAGACGCGTGCTTGATACAAATACGGCCATAATTTTCTTCCATGCAATGACAAGCCAATCTAATTTCCTGGGCTTTTGGAGCCTCCTCCCGTCTTTGCCACCCCAACAGGCTTGCTCTTCCTCTTGTGGACAAAACATATCCTCCGCCCTCCTATACTCCCGTGACCCGTCCGTCTACTGATTGCCTCCCATTCCATATCTCAATCGCTCAATTGCTTGCCCTGTTTTCTCTCTATACACAGAAGCGACCACGTCATTATTTCACATTTGGAACCGCGAGCTTCGAGATCTGGCCATGGGCTCATTGCCACCAAACACCCACGTTGGCGGCTACAATGCTGCTGTAGTCCCCACCGTCAGGGTTCTTGTCGCAGGAGGCTCATACGCCGGCCTATCGACCGTCGTGAACCTGCTCGACCTAGGAAGAGGCCTAACGCCGCGCATGTCAGAAAAAAAATACAAACACCATTCCGAGCTGGGCCTCGTAAACTGGGATATAACCGTTGTAGATGAGAGAGATGGATTCTGTAAGCAAAACGAGCTGAAGACAGAATAGAGTGCCCCTCACACTTCCCGAATCTCCACTGCCCTCCTTTGAGGTCCAAAACGAGACAGCACTCGATAGACTGGGGAAGATCTTTCTAACTGAATAATATGAAGACCACTTGATCGGCTCGCCCCTCGCATTGGCAGACACAGAGTACGCCAAGAAGACATGGATCAAGTTCCAGGATCTCCCAGGCCTGGCAACTCCCCAAGCCAAGTTCCTCCACGGCTCCATCAGCAACGTCGACTGCGCAACACGGACAGCTACCCTCGTCGACAGCGCCACCAAGATAGCCACCACGCACAGCTACGATTACTTTGTCGCGGCGACGGGTCTACGCCGCGCTTGGCCCGTTGTGCCGCAGTCGTTGACGCGGAAGCAATACCTCCTCGAGGCAGAAGAGCACGTCCACGCTGTGTCCCATGCCCAACATGGCGTCGTGGTAGTCGGCGGCGGCGCCGTAGGCATCGAGATGGCTGCGGAGCTCAAGATAGTGAAGCCGCATCTCCGCGTCACGCTCGTGCACTCACGGGACAAGCTCTTATCCTCGGAAGCTCTCTCAGAGGAGTGCAAAGAAAAAGCCCTGGAGCTGTTGCGCGAAGCGGGCGTAGAGGTCCTCCTGGGTCATCGTCTCCTCGCGACGACCAGGATGAGCGACAGTGGGATAGACGGTGATGTAGTATCAGCAGAGTACCAAATCGACTTCACAAACGGGAAGTCTATGCGCGCGAGCGCGGTTATCATGGCCGTGTCGAATAGTGTGTCCACGGCGGTGGATTACCTTCCCTCGTCGGCGCTGGACGAGAAAGGCTACGTACATATCCGATCCAAGTGCGTATTTCATCACAGAATGCCTTCACTCTAATACACCGCCCCCTCTCCCTTTCCTCTTTTCGAGTTAGAGAAGACCATCCCGCAACAAAGTCAACTGCGCAATACTGATCCCCTTCGCGTAGCACCATGTTCACCCCTGGAACTCCCAATGCAGAACGGCACTTCTGCGCCGGCGATCTCACCAAATGGTCTGGCATCAAGCGCTGCGGCTGGGCGATGCACACGGGGCACTACGCCGCGCATAATATCCATCAGCTTGTCCTGCAGAGATACACGGGACAGGAACCCGCCTTTGTGGAACTCGATGAGGTTGCTCCCATGATTGGTCTGGCTGTGGGTGCCAAGGCAGTTGCCTCTGGTCCGGAGGGCACTATTTTTGGGGAGGATGTTTTGAAGGCATACTTTAAGCATGATCTTGGCTTTACCAGTGAGTTTCCCTTTTTTCCTTTTTTTTTCCCGTTCTGAATCCCCTTTTCATTGGTTTTATGCCCGTGAGGACATCTCTGTGTGACATAACGATATACACCGCGAGTTTGACAAGTGAACTTTGTAATTCTTCTCGAACATGATGACTGAATTGCTGACAAAATGGACTTTTAACTAGTTTGCTGGGACTGGATGGGTCTTGGGGGCCGAAACAAGCAAGAACCAGCTGCTTGAGACTGTGAGAGATCGCGCGAATTCGACAATAAGCCCGTGTGCGGGGCGTAGTTTTGATTCAGATAGGTGTCGGCTGGCAACTGGAGGCTGGTGGCGTCGTCTAATGTACAATGGGCCTTATGTACCATATAAGTGTCCCTCTCCCAGAGCCCATTAGCTCTAGAGCGTTCATTCGTTTCGAGAAATGATGATATGTTGACCAAGTATTTGAACAAGATGAACAGAAGTAACTAGGGTATCAATGAAGAGGCTCCAAAGTCGAACCAACAACGCTGGTTACGCTGGCGAGGCCCCAGAGCCCGACGGAGCTGGAGGAGCGAACTACTTCTGCTCCGTGACGAAAAGTCTGCACCACGAATATCTGTCTTGGAAACATACCCTCAGAAAAGAGATCATGCATGATTCATTCGGAACAAAAAATCAGAAACGCTTTCTATGTATATGTCGTTACGCACACAGTGCGTGTCGTTCCTCCACCCCGCTCATTTCGATGCGACCCGGGCATTTTTATGTGAAATGTGTCCAACTCCCTTACATGACATTGCCTCTAACCTGCTTGACATTCTTGATGTTGACGTCACGCCAAAGCCCGACGGCAACAAAAGACAGCAACAGCACCGCGGTACTTACAGCCAACATGGCTCTCTGCCCATCCCCATACGCTCTCTGTATGGCAACGCGAGTTGGACTGCCGAGAGGATACGACAGCTGCACATCCAACTGGCCGTATATGGCAGTGAAGTTGCCCCGGGCCGACACCGGGAGGTACTCTTTTAATTTCTGCGGAAAGACATCCTGCCAGATCGTCGCCGACACAGTCAAGCCAATCGCAGCGCCGATGGCCGAGAATAAGGATTCAACGGCTAGAACGACGGCCAGATACTGGTGGGAGGCTGCAGCCATGGCAGCCGTCTGTTGCGTGATGACGAGGGCGCCCCCAGCGCAGGCAATCAGCACTTGGCACATGACCGTGTAGCCAATCTGGGCCTCTGGCTGGAGAGCGCTTCTCATGGACCACACACCGAAAACAGTAGCCGGCACGCCAAAGTAGAGCGAGAGGGCCTTGTACCGCCCTGTTTTTCGGATCAAGAGGCCGACGAATATGGCGGAGAAGCAGGATCCGATGCTGTAGATACTGCCGACGTAGCTGGCCTGCGCAACAGAAAGTCCGTTGACGACTTGAAGGAATGACCGAAAGTAGGAGTTCCAGACATAGAAGCCTATAAAGGACACGGCGGCAAGCGCACAGGCTCCCACGACGGTACGGTCCGTAAGAAGCGCATAGGGTAGGAATTGGACGGGTGCGTAGAACGTCTCCCAAATGACAAACGCGCAGAGCAGCAACGGGCCCATGACCAGCGAGGAAATGATGAGCGGGGAGCGCCAACCGTCCACTTGACGAGTATGTATGTTGAAGGGCAGCAGGAACAAAGCAAGACCGACAGAGACAAGAACGAGCCCAATTACGTCAAACTCGCGAGCGTAATGCACGAGGGTTTGCCAGAATGTGAGGGCTGTCTTTCGAGGGCCAATTAGCCCCCGTTGCTTGGCTTTGCGGTAGTTCTTCATAAACAGCACATAGAGCGGCAAGGTGACGCAGGGCGTGAGGAGAGCAAAGATGCCAAAACCCCAGCGAAATCCAGGCCCTTCCAGAAATCCCTGCGCAAGAGGGCCGGCTATCCACGTGGTGATGATGTACGGGGACGTAGTAAACGCGAGCATGAGGCCCCGGTTCTGCAGCGATGACGTATCCGCCACGAAAATGCTTAGACAGTACCCCAAGCCGTTGAAACCAACCCAGTAAAACACCTGCGCAGCAGCATACGTTTCCACGTTGCGACACACGGCCATCATGACTAGCCCCAGAGTCGTCAGAACGATGGAGAGCAAGTAACCTTGCGGCCGGCCAAAGACATCCAGGACCTTGGCGAGCGTGAGCTTGAACACTCCGCCGACGATGTTGCTCGTGATGCTGACCGTCGGGGTCAGCGAGTGCTGCTTGAAAGCAGAGGTGACATAGGGTGTCAGGTTCCCCGTCGTAGCCTGCTGGAGCGAATCGGCAAAGTAGATGACCCAGATCATGGCATAGGCTGCTATGAGCGGCGTCTTGGTCCAGACGGACGTGATGGCTTCCATTGTCCGAACCCCTTGCTGTTGTGACTGCGCATTGTCTCCTAGGAGTCCATCCTGCTCGTCGCCGCTGCTGCTGTCATCATACTGAGCAGAGATGAGCAGCAGATTTGCGTTTGCCGAAGCATCTGGCCCAGAGTGGCTTGCGTCGGCATTGCGGTATCTGGATTTGAGGCCATTTTCCGTGCCCAAGGTGTCGAAGTCCTCCGGCGACATGCTGATATGTAGTTGGTGGAGTCTCGCAAGCTACCTACAGCAGCAGTGCTGTTACCTGTAGGAAGAGAATCCAAAAACCACCAGCGAGCTCAACAATCTGACGAACACGCGAGCCGGCTTCGGAGTGGGTTTGTTCAAAAATGGGATGACTGGAGTCCTGGACGGGTCGGGCGGATCGGATGGCGGATCGGATGGTCGGACGAGATGCGGCATGGTCCAGTTTGGGAACAAACGGCCGACATGTCGCTTCTGATCGCAAAACCGGGTCTCTCCGTGTACATCAGCCATGGTCGCGTGTGAAGGCAATTCCAATATGTATTTCAAGGCATTTCTCTCGGTGCGTTGGTATTCCGGGGCGTGGTACGACGACTTCATGAGTACGAGAGAGTACGAGAAGACAGGGTCCAAGCCGGCCACTCATCTTCGGGTCGCTCAGCAGTTCGTTGAAGAAAGCCGTGACGCACGGACGCAGTGGTTCCTGCCAATCAATGTTGCTGCCAGTGTGCAATCTGTCGGCCACGCACTGTGGCCCAGGGACCCATCAAAGTTATCAGATCCGCCTTCGGTGGCTGTCCGCTGCCACGACTCATGACTCACAACTTACACCTTGAATCCATGTGTTGGAGTTGCCAGGCCCCGTTTTCAGACCCGCAGAACCCCCCTTGAAGGTACATATGTACTTACCTAGGTATGCGAGAGACCATTTGTGTTTACATATTCATGTTGTTGGGCTGTACGGAGTACCTCGGTTAGATCTATCATTATCGTCAAGAGAAAGTGCTAGGAGTAGGAAAAGGAGAAATAGGCTTTCTATCGGTAGATACTATGCCAGGGTGTAAGATCATTGTACGTTTGTAAGCAAGGAGCTTTCTACGTAATCCAGTCATGTATTTATCACTTCTATTCTAAGTGGCCTCGGAGGCCAGCTCCGACTCGGAGATCCACGGATAACTCCATGCATGTGACAAGGGCCAATATTTGGGACTTGGAACTGAGGAATGTCAATTCAGGACGTGATGATCGACTGTGACCCTACAAGGAACTCTAGAGGCGTGTCTTCTCCCTCTGAGCCCTCGAGGTGGCCAGCGATGATATATATACATGAATCGCAAG
>SRPN01000489.1:0-13816 GCA_018360045.1 Claviceps capensis | reverse complement strand
CTCAAGAAACGTGCCTCTCCAAAACTGGTCAATTCCATCAGAGACTCCAATTGCATTATTCGGGAGTTCGTTATTTGGTGTGTCCATGGCTGGAAAGGCCGTCTCATAGCGGTATTGCATAGCCGGGCTCATCCCCGGAATCGTTTCTTCGATGGCCATCGGGGGATTCTCAAGAAACGTGCCTCTCCAAAACTGGTTAATTCCATCAGAGACTCCAATTGCATTATTCGGGAGTTCGTTATTTGGCGTGTACATGGCTTGAAAGGTCGCCTCATGGGGGCTTTGCAAAGCCATGAAATGCACTTCGCGGGCGGCCTCCTCACACACCGAGCACGTCTCCAGACTCACATGTTCGGGAACGTACTCGGGGAGCATATTTCTCTGCCACGCGCTGACCTCTTCATAGTCTTCAACATTGGCTCCCTCGACAGGCCAGGGGTAGCTTCGACTTAGGCGGGCTGGCATTCTAGTAGGCTTCGATTTGTCTCGTATGTGGATTGTGTATGATTTCTGTGAAAGGCCAGTGTTTTGTTCCTGCTCTTTGCGTTTGTAAGGCGATTGCTGGTTTCCTGTAGAGGGTAAGTCTATCCTCTATCCCTGTGGTTTGTCGAGGTCAAGCGCACAGAATCGTAGCTAGATTGATGTATTTATGTGATGTCGTGACTTGCTCTCTTTTGTGACTGTCGAGGTCAACCATGTCGGCAGATGAGGTGATATATATAGGCGTAAGTCTGCATGTAAGTGTGTATGTGTTGAATTACGTGTGCATCTGTTCGTGGAAGAGTGCGTATTGTTCGCCTGTTTTTGAACGTGCGCGAATCTCCATACTTTGACGTTCAATCCAAACAGGCAAATGATCCAGGCTACATCTCCGCCACATTCTCAACACAAACTCTCTGTTGCCAAATCTTGATGCGCCTTTTGCCTCCTCGCCCGTGTATGGCGAACCATAGGCCCGGCACCACGCCGTTCGTGACTATTGACATTTCGTGCGGACGAACCGCACTCCCAAACCACCCGCTTAATCATGGGCCGTTCAATCCTGCCAGCATGAGAAGGGCATGAAAAGCACTTGGAAACCATTCCCAAGTTCACGAGGCTACGGAAACAAAATACTGTTGCGCCATGTTCGAATCAAACAGGGGAAGGTTGAGGGGAGCAGCTGAACGTAACGCCAGAGATGCACCCTTCGCCGTTCATCTTGCTACTGTAGTGTCAGCCACGTAGAAGCTAGGAGGCACGGGGTCATTTTGAAGGAATCAGAGATAATAGCTTTTGTATCACCATGTTATAGATCTTTTAGACCTCCCCCCCCCCCCCCCCCCCCCCCCCCCTCCTCCTCCTAAGTAGATTTCTGCGCACCACCGCACGCATCGCCCATGCGGTCGCAATTCAGCCATATCAAAACATCTGTATCTCACTCGTACGAGTAATTCCTGAGTCGTCTGTTCGTTTCCAGGAAGAAAGAGGTCGAGGGGGGGGGGGGCGATAGCTGAACGGATACATTACCCCTTCGTTCTTCTTCTCGTCGCCAGGTGTCAGTGACGTATGTGTGTCTGCGGACAGATATGGCTCGGGAGCCTCTTCCCTGTGTAGACACATGGACTGTCAACGCCCTGTGCGGATGCCCCCAGCGCAAACCCCCGGAAGGTTGAGGGAAAGCCGTTGAGGGAGAGCGTTCTGTGGCCTGCCTTGTTCAATGGGTGAGGTAGATACATATGTACCTAGGTACTTCCACCATCACGTTCGTTGTCGCACTTCGTCTGATTTGGCCAATCAGGGCGACCGCTCGTATGGTCACGACTAACAATCCGCAGAGACTCGCATCGCAGTCTTTCTCCCCCTTTTTTTCTCTCATTAGTTTGCAGTCCTCGTTCATTGCGATCAATAAGAGCGAGATGGGATCAATCGAAAGTTCTGCCGGTACAGTTTGCTCCGTCTCGTTTCGTCTGGACATTACATTATTATGCCTACATCACAAACTGCGACACAGCATGGGTAGTGCGATGGATGACGATGTGCCCGCAGCGAAAGCAAGACGATGTTTTGATTTTCCGCTCATCGCTCTAGCTATGGAGAGGCCCGACATCTTAAACCCCAGCGGAAACTACCACGTGATCGTGATGAATGGCCTCTTGTCCGTCCGATTTCACAACAATGAATGCCGACAATGATGCCTTGCTACATCCACAATCTACCCTCTACGCCCTCCCCCATAGATGATACTCCAATGCTCTCGTTCCCTGAGGCAAATGTAGTGGCAGTCTTCTGTGGGGAAGTCATGAAGAAGCTGAGTCCATTGTGCCCATGTGAAATCCAGCGGAAAGAAGTCTGAACACTGTTCACTTGTCAGGCGCTCACAAAACCACCGAGTTGCTTCCACGTTCAAGCCCGCCGTCAGAAGTACCAGCCGGAAACGCTTCCGGTAGTCCAGGAAATTCCGAACCTTCTCAAAGGTGGTATTCGTCGGCGCCGCTCTCCCATCATCGAAGGCACCAGTCGTCGGTAACCCCATGGCGTGAAATGCCGCCTCATCGGGGGGTTGCAAAGCCAGGTAATGTATCTCGCCTGTAGGTAGACCCTCCCGCTGGGCCTCCTCGTCATTATTCCTGCACCGTTCAGCTGCCTCATAGAAGGCCTGCATGGCCATACACGTCGCCGGACTCGCTTCGTCCATGAGTCTCGGGTGTACCCCAGGGCATAGGTATTGCCTCAAGAACGCCTTGGCCTCTTCAGCGTTTTCAATGCAGGCTCCCTCGAGAGGAACACGCATGAGATAGCTTTGAGTTTCGCGGTCTGTCATTCTAGTAGGCTTCTCTTTTCTTGTGTCGTATTCTAGACGGTTTGTATGATAATAGAGCGTATCTCGATTGATAAATGTATGTCGAGGTCGTGAATTTGCTCTCTTGTGCAAGTGTTTTTGACGTAAGGTTAACGATGCTCATTGCCCGGCGGATGAGATGATATATATAGGTGTAAGTAAGTCTTGATGTATATGTATTGTCGAAGTATGTATGCGCCTGTTCGTATGTGCCTGTTCCTGTGTGCCTGTTCGTGAGTGAGTGCGTAAAGTTGTTCGCATGTTCGAATGTGCGCGCATCTCTATGACTTGAACTTCAAGTCGAACAAGCCTGAAGCAAACCATCGAGACTACGTCTCCGTCGCAGTAAAAACACCGAAACTCTTTCATCAACTCTTGATGCGTGTTCTGCTCTCTCTTCCGCATGTGGTATACCGTAGCCTCCAGCACCGTCCTGTTCTTGACTTTTGACAAGTTGACATTCTCGTGCGGACAAGCCGCAATTCCACCCCTTCCTTGAGCATGAATCGTTCGATCCTGCCTCCGTGAGAAGTACTTGACAACCGTTTCCGAGCTCACGAGGCTGCGAGTTCAAAGGACTGTTGCGTCATGCCCGGTTCACATGAAGAACAGTCGAGGTGAACAATGGAACGTGACAATTTCAGGGACACGCCGCTTGCCGTTCACTTTGCCAGTGTCAGCCGCATACATATAAGCTGGAAGACATAGGGCACCAGGAAGAGAACAGAGATGATGGTATTTTCAATCTGTCACGCATCGGTCTGGTCTAGTGTAGACTTTCCCTTTTCCCCCCTCAATCAGACCTTCGAACAGCAATGCCCCCATCGCCATCACCACCAGCATCACCCTCGCGGTCGAAAGTGTGAGACGGTGTGGGAAAATGATGATGATGATGATCTATGCTAGGCTGTCCACATCCGTGGAACAAAGGAGGCTATGTACATGTAGGGGCTGTGCCCTAAAGTGCTACATGCCTGAGGGGAACAAGTGATGCCTAAGATGTGAGGCTGCTACCATCTAACAGAAAGCCGGCCACACCAAAACATGTTTGACGAACTCGCACAGGTATTTGCAAAGTCTACTATTTGCCTCCAAGAAACAAGTGCACGGGGGAATCCGGCGGGCGATGGTTGAGCACAAGCGTTCTGCGTCGTCGTTGTGACGGTGTCAGACTCTCAGGTGACGTCGCATCGCGATTCGCAGCATACAGTGAGTAGGTACTGTATCTACGCTTAATATACCTGCTTAATCGTACGGTATACCCTGAAATACATTGAGAGCTCTTCCAAGCGCAGGACATGAACTGCTAATGCTACGTGCGGATGCTCTCAGCGCACGTTTCAGTGAGACCTGCTTATCATGCATCGCAGAATAGGTACGCTAGCTTATCAGAATGTTCTTACATTCTGTGAAGCTGTTCAAAAGTTCAACTTGCTCGTCATGATATCGCTATTCGCCACAAGAAAATAATTAAAATAAATAAAAAGAAACAAAAAGACTCAACAGACTCTAGTCTCTCCCTAATACTATTAAGCCGTGAAGCCGTGAAACACCCTTCACATCATATACTCGCTCAAGTTGTATGATGTATCAAGACAAGCAAAGCAGACTCTCCAAGTGTATCAAAGATGCAAGAAATTCTCTTCTCATCATGTACGCTATACGCCCAATGTCTCGCACTCTCTAGATTCTATAGAGCCGCCTCTCAGACTCCCTCTCGGACTCCTTCTCGTCATAAATCGCCATCTATCCAGGGGATTCCATTCGTGCAAGGCCATTGTAACTTGCACACTGCACAGCAGGTGCCAACTCTTCTCTCCCAGACCAACCATTTCCTCCTGCAAAAACACAAGCATCTATCTCCCGTACTCAAGATGAGGTATGATAACTGGCCCGTACTTCGTCGTCGCAGTATACGCCCCATCTCCCTGCACAACAAAGTCCACCGCGAGACTAATCTTCGACAGCCCATTCTGGCTGCCATGCTGGCTGCCGTGCTGGCTACCATGCTGACTGCCATGCATACTTCCATTAATACTACCGTGCTGGCTGACGCCACTACTGCTGATACTCGAATGGGAGCTAAATGGGGCAGATTGCTGGTTCACAGCCGCCCCTTCCCGGTCATACGCCACTACAGCGACGTAGTTTCTCCGGCCCATAAGCTTCTTGAGTTCGCGGGTCGCACCACTGGCATCGGAGTGGAAAATCTCCATCATGTCCTCCTTTGTGTCTGAGACTTCGTGCGTGGATCGTTTGCCGTTCTGAGGCACGTAGAGCGTCTTTTGATTGTGGAGGAGCTTGAGGATGTAGCCACCCTGGGGAGCGCTGACGATGGGTGAAGACACGATCTGGTACATGGTTTTGTGGTCGTTGGGGTGGGTTGGGTCGTGGAAGAGGCCGGCGCCTGAGGCTACGACGTCTGTGAGAAGCAGTTAGCAATGTCACTTCCTTCTTCGTTCCCTGTTCTTTTCCTTCTCACCCCCGTTTTCTCTTCGTTTCTTTTCATTTTCACCACCATTTGTGTTTTGCCGGTGTAGGGAATCCACTTACCGCCAGATAAAAACGTCATTCGAATCCCCTTTTGCTGCGCAATCCCCTGCAAGGTACGCACAAGATACGTCCTCTCCAGATCCTTGGACTCATGCGTCCACATATCCTTCAACACCTCCTGGATATCCAGCTCCCCAAACTGATTCAGTACATTCCCCATCAAGCCTCCCTTGCCCACCGCCTTCTTCACATGAGAAAAGCCCATAGCCACGGCTTCCTTGCCGCCGACGACACCTGCCATCGAGCTCGTGACCTTGCCGAGGATGTTATACGTCGTGTTGACGGCCTTTTTGCCCACCGCGACGGTATTGGCTAGGCTCTCGACGGCGTCCAGACGAGGGTACACAAGCGGCACCGAGACCATCCAGAGCACGTGTTGCACGCTCGGAGGCAGGGTCGCTACTTTGGGAAAGATGCCTTGGTAAGTTGGCCCGGCCATGACGCGCGCTTGCGTCCGCTCAGAGCGACAGTCTGGGCCGACGACCGCAATGGCGGGTCCTAGGTACTTGATGAAGTGCCAGCCGGTGCCTGTAATGGTGAAGATGTCGCGGTCGGTACTGACGTGGCGCATCAGCTCGAGAGTCGTGTGATGCTGGAATAGGAGGTACATTTCTGTGGCGATGCGTCCGATGTTTCGGAAAATTGCAGACGCTTGCATGTAGGCGGGATACGAGCCATATCCATCGAAGCTGAACGTGGCACCAGAGTTAGTTTCAGAGCCTCGTGTAGTAAAGAAGCAACACTACAGTGGAACAGAACGAAGGAAAAAGAAACCGCCATGCTAAAAATGCCAAACCAAAGGCCGAGAAGAAAAGAGGTCTGAGAGACTTACATGTCATGATCATTCATCTGCAAAACATGAGGAATCTGCGCAAAAGCCTCCCTCAAAAATGGCTGATCAAAATGACTCGTATAATAATGGAAATACGCATGCGCCACATCCTCCTCATGCCGAGCCGTCCACTGCACCTTCTTCTTATTCTCCCGCCCGCTCATCGCTAACCACTGCTTCAGCAAGGGCACTTCCCTCCAGAGCCTATCCCCGTAGATCTGGTCCCCCAGACCAAGCTGGACGTGGAACCCCCCGCAATCGACATTCTTCTGCAGCACATCCTTCCACATGAACCCCACGCCCCCAAGACGAGCTCTGTCGTTTTGCGACGTGCTGACTGCAAAGTCGTTGCCTGAGTGCGCGATGAAGCGCCATCCGGTCTCGTAGCGCCCCGCCACGACGAACTCGTACCGTGTGCAGCCCATGTGGGATGTAACTGCGTATGTCCATCGTTCTGTACCGACGTCACTCATTGGAAGATCGATATCGTACTTGTAGAACGTCCATCTTTGGTGGGTATAGATGGGCCGTGGGTCTAGTTGTCGTGGGTTGGGCGAGAGATCGGTGCTGGGGTGGATATGAATAGTTGGAGGCTGAGGCCCATCGGTGACGATGAGGACACTCCCTATCCAAATGCCGTTCTCCAAGTCCATGTTCACATATCGGAGGTAGGGGCCAAAGTACACCCCGTTGGTGGGTTGGATTCTGTATACTTCCACGCCCGCGCCGGGAGGGGGACCGGAAAACCCTGCGGCGGTGGGCGTTTGGGACGCAACGCTCATGATGCTCTCGGCATAGCCTGGCGAAAGAGGTGAAAACATGGGCGATGCCATGGGCTGCTTGAACATGGGCGAGGACAAGGGGTTTCCGTAGGTCGATGCCGTGGGCGAGAGTGGGACTTGTTCGTGCTGGAGCGGATTCGGACCCTTGGGGAATTCCCATTGTGTGGCTTGCGTGGCTAGATGGATGTAGTAGTACTGTCCCGAAGTCTGGTCTAGATGAGCTATCCAGCCCTCAGGCAGCGGAGGAGGAGATGCTGGGGTTTGAGTCTGGAGAGCTATGCTTGGCGCAACGGCGGTTTGAGAGATCGGGTGACCATTTGTCGATTCTGGTCTGGGGTCGTTGGCGAAAGCAGGGTGTCCTGGATGGAGCAGGGCTGGTGAAGTCAAACCTACTGCTGGCGTCACAGTCGCTGCTTTGGAAGGCAGCGATGATGATACCGGAACAGCCGCCGCAGCCGTCGCGGTGGGTGGACTCGTCTGGGGTCGCGCATCTGTTGCTGCCGTTGCGGTCCCCGCCGCGCCTTGCTGGAGTCGCTGCTCTTGCTTGGGATAAGCCGCAGAACCATTCTTGTTGGCATATGAATAGGCCGGTGGCGGCGTCTTTGTACCTAAGCGTTGGAAGTCCTGCTCCAATACGCCCACCTGAGCGTCAGCATTCGAATCGGTCGGGCGCTGCGAGCCCTGGGGACCGACATTGAGGTTCTGTCCCAGAGGGTGTGTCGGCTGAGGAGGAGCAGATACGGCCCCGATTCGCGGCTCAGGGCTCGATATCACGTTCGCGCCCTGGTACACGGTAGGCGGTCCAGAAGGAGCCTGATCAGGCGTCTCTGTCGGCGTCCACGGCCGTTGAGGAGGACGGTGGGTGCCATACTGCGCCATTCTCTGAGCCGCAGCGGCATTGTGTACTTGATGTGCCTGCAAGCTGGTGAGAGTCGCCGTTCCGGAGATGCCAGAGGCAGCATATCGGGCTTCTATGCCATCGCCTGGAGCAATTCCCGGCTCGACGACGGGGGTTTCGGGGGGTGGAGGAGAGCCACGACTCGCTCGCGTAGTGAAGTTGGAGGAAATGGACGCGAACCGATTCACTCGCTGGTCGCTTAGGGCCGACTCCTCGCCATTGGAGGGTTGCAACGAAGATGAGCCTATAGATGATACTGCTGAAGAGGCATTGATTGGCGCAGGAGCAGCGATCGAGGCCTCAACAGGAGTCGGATAGTATTTCTGTTGGTAACTGGGGTAATTTGTGACGGCGGGGTTTGGACGGCTTTGCTCCCTCAAGGGCCGCGCGAACAGTCCTTGGTCGGCGTCGGAAGTCAATGCCGGATGAAGGATCTTGGTAGGAGCACCTCTTCTCTCCGCCAAGCCAGGCCGCCTCTCAGTGGGACTCGTATCCAGTCGAGGCGCTGTATCATTGTAAACTGATCCGTATGGCCTTGGCCGCGCCGTTGTTGTGCGCACATCGTCATCGTCGGGAAAAGGCAGCGGCGCCGCGGAGCTCGAGGCACCCGGTGGAAGAGGAAACGTTGGCCTGTTGAAAGGTGAGGCGGAGCTCCGGCCAGCAGGTTCAGGGCTTGTCGGTTTGTAGACGCGCAGCGGTTCGATCGTTGGATTATGCCCATAGTGTTCCGGAGTTGGCCTACTCAGGAACATCTCCTGCTCGGGTACACCGCGACTTCGCTCCATGTCCCGCAACTGCGATGTGGTGCGTCGTGAGTCGTGAGTCTGGCTATCGCAGCAGGTGGTTTTGGAATGACGGATGAGCTCCGAGCCAGTTGGTCCCTCCAGTGACCTCCAGTGGCCTCCAGTGGCCTCCAGTGACCTCCAGTGACCTCTTGTGGCCTTTTGTCACCTCTCGTGACCCTTTCGCACCTCTTCGTACTTCTCCTTCCCTTTCTGGTCAGCTAGGGCGACGGACAAAAGCCCCCCGGCTCAAGACGCCCGTGACCGGGAGGGATCCTCCAAGAATCGTAAAGCCACCTTCAGACGATAACTCCAGGGGCCGGTGACACACGCACACACAATTTGCCTCGACCAGCGAAAAGCAAACTGCACGGGGGTCCAAGAAAAGCTGCTGGATATCGCAGCAGCTATATTTAGATAGAGTCGTTTTCGTAGTGAAAAGTTCGTAAGCCAAGCCAAGCAAGCTGTCGAGAATCCCTCGCGGCGTTGCCGCACTTTGAGAAAGTCTGGAGGCGGGGATATCGGTACGGTAGTTGCAGGATCGGGCCGCACAACACGGTTGCAACAAGAACAAGAAAGAGAAAGAAGATATTTTCCAAAAATAAGGGCGAATGTAACAGAGACAAATAGATTTGCACAACCAGAAGCTCAAGAAATACTTAAAAGTCTCGTTGGGACAACAGCACTCAGGTAGCAAGGAAACCTCCAGAGTACTCTTCCACGTCACAGTTCATCTACCAGCCCCCTTCACCTCGTTCAAAGCTTCCCTCCCGACTACCGAATTTCCGTTCGAAGGACGATTGGGGAGTCGGGACTGGGCCGCGACGGCTTTCTGCGGGCCACTACGCCAAGCGCCGGGCCAAAGGCGCGTGGCCGCGACGTTCTACTGGCCAGCAATTGTGCGGTGACGATGCCAGTGGCCACCCCTGATTCTGAGCCCTGTGAGCCCTGAGTCCCCTGTCAAGTTGTGTCAACCCAGACACATTGTTCCCGACAAATCTCCTTCAAGAACTTCTCCGATTAGGTACATATGTATGTACGTACAGTCAGCACCTAATCAGTACAATGTACGTACCCACACCCCCCCCCCGTGGAAGTTGGAAGTGGAACTTGACCTATCGCGCTTCATCGCCCCCTGATTGTCCCCTGGATTTTCCCTGCTCGGGCTTGGTGCCAACTATGCCGAGGCTAGACGACATCCGGACCGCGCACGTGGTTCGCATTGTGGCCAACGGAAGAAGCAAACGTCGAGCCGTGCAAATCGGTGTGGCGCTTGACTGCAGTTCTTCGCTACATGAGCTGTATGTACTTACTGCAAGGCAATTGTATGTCTTGCTCCTCCAAAGGTATAGCCAAACAACGATGGCGCGCTCATGTATAAGTGACAGTACTTAGAAAGTTGGGCAAAACCAGATGCATCCTGTCAGAGATGAGTGGTGCAGCAAGTCGAGCTCTCAGAAAGCTTTGATATCGCACGAGATCTTGAGGTACTCCGAAAGTACCTACCTCACGTCATTAAATGGGAGCTACAGTAGGTAGTTGAAGGTCCACGAGCATCATGCGTCCGCGACACCTTAATTGTTTTTTTTTTTTGGTCTGCCATTCCCGATATAGCTAACTACTCACTGCCTAAAACCACCGGGTGACCTAGCTAGGCAGGCAGGTAAAAGGTAAGGCCAACTTCTATTGAACGCGGCTCAATTGAAGCTTGCGACTCTACTTGTACTCGCCTCATCGTACCTCTATTCCCCAACGCCGTTTATACATCGTGTCCAAAATGTCACCCACAGATGAAAATTCCATCTCCGCGAAATGCGCACTGCCTTTGCCCATCTTCATCCTCTATATTTCGAGATATTTAGGCCTTGTTTGTCCGTTTACCTCTTCTTGTTCTTGCGCTTGCTCGACTTGCCGCTCTTGTCCAAGCCTGATGACTTGGCCTTGCCGAGAGAGTCGGTGCTCTTGTCGAGGAGCTCAAAATCCGAGTCGCTGGGCTCTTTCTGAGCCATGGTGGTATCTTCCTCAGCTTCCGACCCCTCCAGCTCGATTTCGACGTTGTCCGGCTTGGCAATGAATCGGCCGAGAGTCATGTTGAAGATGTGAAGAGGCAGTCGAACAACAGCAGTGTCCTTGAAGGTGGGCTGGGCCAGCTCGGTAGGCTGTCGTTGGTTGCATTGTTAGATATTTGTTAAAACCATCATCAAAAATTGAATACTGCACCAAGGTGGGATGACTGTGTCAATACATACGTCGAGAAGGTACTCATTCATAACGCCTTCCTCGTCCTGCTCTTCCAAGTAGACATCGCCAAGAGAGTCCACGATAAGAACCTTTCCGTTCTCAGCAACCACTTTCCGGCGAACGCCAGTTGGCCCAGGTGAGGCGTCGCGAGAAGCCGCCGGGCTCTTCTTCGCTACCTTTTTGGATCGCCCGCGGCCAGTCTCCTTTTTGACCCCCTTTTGCTGCATACGGCGCTCCCTGCGGTTTTGAGGAACGTACGCAGCAGCATCATCTTCCTCGCCAGGAGGCGTCGCGGGAGCAGCTGCCTGCGGCTCAATATTAGGGATGCCTAAATTACCACCCCATGCGGTGTCCCGGGCAAACTTGACATAGCGCTCGACAAACTCCCGCTGGCGTTTCCAGTTCATGAACAGAATGAGATAGTGGATAGCACCACCACCGACGATGAACAGGCCAACCATGACGGTGCCCAGACCGGGACGGTATCTGTTGTAGTAGTAATCGGTGCCCTTCCATAGGGGAAATCCATTAGCCAGGAAGTGGTCGTAACGATCTCGGCCGGAGCCCTTTAGGATGTTGGCAATCAGCATGAGACGAGTCTGGCGGTCAGACGCTTTCTTGACGGCCGCCTTGACCTCAGCCGAGGTCGGCTGCTTCACGGGACCCTTGCCCTTGCCACCAGCTTGCTTCAGGCGCT
Organism: Claviceps capensis; assembly: GCA_018360045.1. Lineage (NCBI taxonomy): Eukaryota > Fungi > Ascomycota > Sordariomycetes > Hypocreales > Clavicipitaceae > Claviceps > Claviceps capensis. Next base: position 2,210 of record SRPN01000489.1, on the reverse strand, counting down.
CCGCTCGCAAGTTCTGCTTGACCTTGTCGGGATGAAGTGCAACAGTCTTCTTGCGGTATGCCTTCTGAATGTCTTCGAAGGACGCGGCAGGGGTAACACCGAGAATGTCATAGAAGGTAGCGGCAGGATCAGACTCATGAGCCAAAATTTCATCCCGGATTCGAAAGATTTCACGATCTGGGAGCAAGAAGAGTCAGCGATTCGGAATTACGCGCGCCGTGTCGTAAAGGGCGTCTTCCAAGACAACACTTTGCGGAAGAACAATATTGTCCGTCAAACAGGGGAAGCGTCATCGACAAACTTACCTTCCTTGCTCCAGGCCGCCGTCAGAGGCGCCAGAAGGGACAGCAGCCCCACGGAGAAGAATGCGATCTTCATAGCGGCAGACAATGGCGCGTTGCCCGATCACGTATCACGCAGAGGAAGTAGAGTGATGTTGGATGCACAATCGCTGCACTCCAATGGAAGGAGACGGGAATTGACACGACGCACAAGTTACAACGGGGTTCGACATGGCACAAGGCCAGGTGGCTTGACAAGGGGCACCTTGGCGGAGTTCAGGGTCGCTTTAGGTACCTGGTTGGCAGTGGTAGGTACTGAGGTAGCTTAGGTGGCTCCAAATCTGCAGCTTGCGGCTAGCGCCGTCTTCAGCTGGCAATAATTCTGGCATTGGAACGCCGAACGCTGCACTGTCCAGCCACGGTTCAGCCACATTCCCTTCGCCGCCCAGATACCTTGTGTACATATGAGAAGGAGAACGACAATGGATGGCACCGACGTCGACGTGTTGGAAAAATAATGACGGCTAAGTTAATCCAGGATAGGAATCACAATTGATTAGTCGTGATCCTCCTCACTAGTTCCTGGACACTCCTCCATGTTCTCGCTCTCATACTGCATCTTACACCAAAAGCAATACCAATGCCTCCTGCGCAAGTATCCCACCAACTCGCCCAGCCGCTTCCCTGGCTCCTGAGCATTAAAAGCCTCCAGCTCCTCATCCTCGTCGTCCAAATCCTCCGCTGTCACATAAACCGTCTTGCCCTTCTTGCCCAGCGCCCGCTTATCGTCCTCATCCTCATCCTCATCATCGTACGTAGGCAGCCGCGTGAGCGACTGCTCCAAGTCATGCCGCATCCGCCTATCCCGCTCCTTCTCCTCCCGGTACCGCACCAATCCACGATAGAGAACAGGAATTGACTTCAGGGGCCGTGACGAGAGAGGCGCCGCTTTCTGGACTGGCTCTTTTGCGTCTTCCTGCGCCGCCGCCGCTTCTGTAGACTCTTCTTCGTCCATTCGCTCGGCCACTCGCTGCGCAGCTTGGAACTGCTTCTCCAATCTCTCATCTTCGCGCTCCTTTCTTATCCGGTCGCGATATTCATACGGATCGACCACCTTGACTACCTTGGCCTCTCTCTCCTGCATAGCCTCCTGTAACTTTCTCTTCTTCTCGCTCTCCATGCCAATGCCGCCTCGGTCCTCCTTGAGACTCAGCTTGATAGGTTCTGTGACCTTGCGGGCCTCTCCTCCCTCCTTGGTCGTCTTGCCCAGTCCGCCTCCCGTGAATCCCATCTTGGCCATCATGGCAAAGCCTTTGCTCTTTTTGGCTGCGGGCCCTTCTAGCATGGACGTTGAGAGGGCCTTGTCCCGCGCGGCGGCTTCTTCTTCGAGGAGCTGCGCTTTTGACTTGACCATGCCACGCGCGAGAGCTTCTTTCTTTAAACGCTGTGTTCTTTGTAGAGAGGTCTCTTTGGTGGGCGTTGGTTCCTCAAACTTCATGTTCATGTAGTCATCATCTTCATCGTCACTGAGAGGAGCATTGTTTGGTGGCGAGGACATTGCGACGCCCGCGTCCGGCGTGGGACGCGTTGTGCAATGCTCTAATTAAAATCAGAGAAGAGGAAAGTCGGGAAAATAAGTGAATAGTCAATCAGGTAATCATGGCGATATGTTTCCTGAGGCCGGTCGAGAATCTGTTGCAATTGGTGTGTAGCACGAATCTTTTTTTGGCCCGTCTGTGACGGAAGTAACCAGCGGCCGCCGGCCACTGTGTGGCTGGCTGGCTGCAGTGTGTATATGTACATTCCCACAGTGGATTGTAAAATGGGGATACATGTAGTACGAGGACTTCCGCAGCGGCCCTACGCTGCGCTTCGGGGCTGAGGAAGGCTCGCCTCGCTTCGCTTCGGGTTGGAGAAAGTCGGGTTGGA
>SRPN01000488.1:0-13904 GCA_018360045.1 Claviceps capensis | reverse complement strand
CCGGGCTCATAACTGTTGCACAAAAGAATGGGCGCAGCCGTCTGGCCACTCTTTTGTGCTTTGTTTACCCCTATATACCCTGCGACACATTGCTATTCAATCCGCAAGTTTGATAGGTAATCATTCATAGGTACAGAAGGAAGTTTCTGGGTCAATACTGTGTCTCTGTGTTTCGCTTTTCATGCCCTACGTGGTGTTTCTGTGCGTAGATACATAGCTAATCAAGCGCCTAACCATGCAACCGGTTCGTGCCTTTATGTGTGGTGTTGCAACTTGCAGTTATACATCAATGGTGAAGCGATACTCCGTAGATCGCAGAGTTTCGCGACGTTATCTGATGGGAGTGAGACACGTGCTGATGGGTGTGTCGGCGAAAGGGCTGCGCTAGCTGAGTTCAGCGGCGACCCGCTTCTTCATTGGCATCGGCCTTACGGCGGCGGATGCAACGGCGCTCAAAAGGGATACCCGTCCTGAGCAGCCCCCACCGTCTCTGCCAGTGCCATGGCGCCAGCCTTTGCAATTTGTCCATTTTTTTCGATCTCTACCACGGACCGCATTGCAAAATACACACGGATGTACGTACATAGTGTATGTGCAAACACCATGATTATAAAGAGGAGCGAGGTGTTTGTGCGGACCTCGCTGGTGTTCCCCGTTTAAGGCTGTTGTCGAGATCGCTCACCTTTGTCTTTTTGCTTCATGTGCTGGAGGAACGTGAGTTGATGGAAGTCACACATGCGCATGTGCTGACATGATTCCGGCACGCGACGGCCCCCCGTGTCTCTGTGAGCCGGCTTAGGAGAAGCGGACAAAACGCTTCCTTCGTCACCGACACAAGCTCTCAGCAATACCCGCGTTGCATCTTACACATCGACGGCAGACGGAAGGTGGTAGGACCAGACAGGCACATGGGCCTGTGCTACAATCTACATTCGATTGCTTTTTAAAGGCACCTTAGTTGGGTACATACATACATTATTATCATTTAAATACTCTATATATACATACATACATACCTACCTGGTATTTGCGCGTTGGCTCAATTGCCTTTTTCCCTCAACAAGTTGCCGCAACCACACATCAATGATGACGCCGGCAGCTGCTCCATAATTTCGGCAAGCGGCCCCGCTTGCTTCGGCTTTGGCCAAACAGAATTGCACGTGCGAACCATCTGCCTATGGTACATATGGGCCCGGTATCTGTATACTCAAATTCCGTGGCAAAAGACATGCTTTGCTTGTAGATCATTCATCCCCATTTGCCCCCATCTTGGAGCCTGTCAAAATTCTTTGCAACTGGGCTCGTTTTGCTTCGGTTTTTCTTCAGCCTAATGAACTTGGATCGTCTGCTACATATCTGTTTTCTTTCCCGCAGGCAGAATATTTCCTCCGTGCTGAGCTACAACACCGCAACCCGACCGTCGACTTGAAAGGACAAAGGCGGCATCGCCGAAGACCGCCAAGAGAGGGAGGATCGTCGACCGACAACAGTCATTCGGTGTGGCAAGAGCTCTCCACCGCGGCACCGTCACGCTCTTGCACTTGCTCTTGGCGCGACAGTGTCAATTTGGCAATCTCAACCCTCGTCCACCGATCCCTCTTTCATCGTCAACTCACTCACTCACTCACTCACTTGCTCACCACCACGATTCACGAAGCCACCGGCCAACCAACCAGAACACCCCGCCCTCCTGCTCTCGGCGCTCCCTTTGCGTTCGACGTGGCAACCACTTCCCCTCGCCCTCATACATCGCGTCCTGAGCTGAGCGTGCTAGACGTTGCGCATTGCTCAATCCTACTCGACGGACATTGCCTGCCACTGCAGCAGCCAAGATTGCATTGCCAACGTCCGCTATTTCTTCTGCCAGTATTTCGACGGCGGATTTGGGCTCGCCGTCTAGGATGCTGCAGATGCATGGCGGGCAACAAGAACGTGCGTCCCACCCTCTGCGTATAAGGATTTACTGTCCGCACTTCGGGTGAATGCTGCTGCGCGGATTAAGCCAAACCTCCGCTGACTGTTGTTCTCTCCGCTACTACAGAAAATCATGACAGTGTTGAGAAAAATGATAGAGGCTGTGGCGAGCTAGCGCCGCCGCTGTCTATGCCCAAGAATCGCAGCACCGGCAATCTCGCTCTTCCCGGCGACTCGACTGTTGACCGAAGCCGATATCGCATGTCGTTCGAGGGCCCCCCGAGCTCTGCCATGGACTATGATGGACTAGCAAGGTTCGTTACGCACGGCTCATGGTCTGATTGCTTTCTCGACCATTTCCGTTCGCTAACAAAAGCTCTCCGCATCGTCCCTTTGCACAATGCAGATCTCCTCACCTGAGTGATCATGATCACGGCCCAGGCATCACAGGTTTGCGGCGCATTCGCCAGCAACATGCGCCCTCACGCGCACCGACCATACCGAATTCGAATGCTTCCTCGCGAAGCCCTTCTGTTGTTGCGCTTTCTCGCTCGACTTCCATAACTGCCACACTCGCGGGCGCGGGCGCTGGCAATCTGCACCAATCTCTTAATCCGGCCTCGCCTAGTTTCTCGGAAGATCTGTCACGGTTTCCCTCGGAATCGCTACATTCGTTCTCTTTTGCTCACCAATCCGAAGATTTTATACAAAATCGCCAAACGGCTCTTAAACGTTCCATGGACTTTATGAAGGATCGACTAGGCTGGTCAATGGGCCCGACGCAAGGCAGCCTCGCTAATGCCCAGGCTCGCGTGGCTGGGGATATCGAGACACAAACTACGTTGGAATTGCTTGCACGAGCACAGTTGAATGGGGCCACTAATCTGCCCAGTCTAGACGTGGCTGCTCTGCCGCCCCTGACTAGTCCAGCTGATGTCACAGGCGGCAACATATTCGAAAATCAATTCACACCTTCACTGTCTCGCACAAACACTACCGCATCTGACGCCATTGCTCCCAATGCCGCGCAAGCTCAAGTTCAAGGCACAAGGTCTCCGCTTATCAGGTTTCAGCCATCCGATGGCCTTGGCTTGGATACTTTACCAGCTGTTCCAGAATTGGATCATGAATGCAAACGGTCTGATCGGATTGAGAAAATACACGATGGCGGAGCTGGTATAACCAACGAGCAAGCTCCCTCGCGGCCAACTAGTCTGAAGCGCACAATGACGGACACACTGGGAATTCTTCTACAGGACAAGATGATGGATACCATGGCTCATGCTCAACCTTTTATTGCTGGGCAACAAATATACGACGAACCGCTTCTATCATCGACGGCAACGCAAGCCGAGCCGCTCTCCAAAGCTTTTCCCAGTACCATCATGCCAACTGCGCATGGGCACACCAACAGATGGGTCCCTGCTGCACAGGCCATTTTTACGACTGAAGCAAAACCACCGTGGACCATCATCGCGGCCAACGATTTGGCATGTCTTGTTTTTGGCGTGACAAAAGCTGAAGTGCACAAAATGGGTATATTGGAGGTTGTGCAAGAAGAAAGACGCGCTTGGTTAGAAGACAAACTTCTGCGAAGCGAGGAGAGCGCTTCCAAGAAGACCCAGCAGAGACCTAAGCCGCAAAGTCCTGCAGCCTCTGTAGCCACGACACTACTTGATACGCGGCCAGGTATTACAGCACAGCTGCTGGGAAAGCCCAACTCACGGTCACAGCCAGCCGGGACAGGTTCGAGACGAGCCCAAACCGTCCATAGTGGTGACTCGACCCTACCTGCAACTCGTGGCAGTGGGCTACATCATCAAGGCAACCTCTCAAGAGGTGTTCTGCTGTGCGGCGATGTTGTTCCCATTCAGAAGAGAAACGGAGCCACTGGCTCTGCTAGTTTGTGGGTGAAGGAGAAACGTGTGGGCCTAATTTGGGTTCTTGAAGAAATTCACGAGGACGTAGCCTATGTCACCATAGACGACGAAGGACGTGTTCAAAGTGTCTCTGGCTCATCAGACGCAATATGGGGCCCCAAAGCCAAGGGATCTGGCTTTGACGTGGCAGCACTAATACCTCGAATCCCGCGGCAAGGAATTATACCAACAATGGGCGAGATTGACTTTGCCCAGATCGCCAAGAGGAGGTTTTTCACATGCCCCAACGCCCATCAAGTCAGTACTCCCTGTACGATTGAGCAAGTTCCTGGTAAGCTGGAATTACGCGTATCGACCTTCCCCCATATGGCCGGCATAGTCGTGGTAGACCCCGTAGACCTGAAGATCCGAAGCTCCAATTCTGTTTTCTGCGGCGCACTCTTTGGGCACGAGAAGCCGGACGGACAACCCATCACCTCACTAATCCCCGACTTTGACAAGATTGTAGACATCTTGACCCAGGAAGACGGGCTACAGATGTTGGATGGAATGGTGGTCCCAGAGCAAAGGTTCCGCAGAGCATCAGCTTTCCTGGCTTTGAAAGAGAACCGTTCCAATGCGGCTGTACACTTTCTTTACCCTGATGGCCTACCTGGCAAGCATCGGGACGGATCAGAGATCAAGATCGACGTACAGATGCGTGTTGTAGAAAGTGAGAAGCAAACGAGCGTTCCGAGAGAGACGACGGTCGCAAAAGGAGGCGATGAGGACATGGCAGCCATTGGTGACAAATCGATTACAGTTACACACAAAGAAATGGTCTTTGCTTTGTGGATTACTTACTCGCGGCACCTACACGGACACGCTCGCCTGGGCGTTGACTCGCCCAGGCCATCGGGCTCCACGACGCCGCTTCAACAATGCTCTCCTGGCCAGACACCCCCAGTACACACGCCAATAGAAATAGCATCAGACGGCGAGGAGCTACCTAAGAAAGAAGAGAGGCCGCCGCCGCATACCTTTACAAAGCAGCTTCGGGATGTAGCCATGAGTGCCGCTGCTAAGTTAACCGGACACTCGAAATCCGGGGCCGTGGCTGGAGCCGGAGTGATCAAATGTGAAAGGTCAGCACCGGCTAGAACGGCTGACTTAGCACCCAAGACGACGATTGCAGACTATTCCATTCTCGAAGACATGGGGCAAGGTGCCTACGGGCAGGTCAAGCTGGCCCGTTCCAAGTCGTCCGGCAAAAAGGTGGTTCTCAAATATGTGACCAAACGTCGCATTCTGGTTGATACATGGACAAGGGACCGAAAACTCGGGACCGTGCCGTTGGAGATTCACGTACTGGATTATCTTCGAAAGCCTGAGTTCAGGCACCCGAACATTGTGGAAATGGAAGGCTTCTTCGAGGACGACGTCAATTACTATATCGAAATGGCCCCCCACGGCTTGCCGGGCATGGATCTGTTTGATTATATCGAGTTGCGAGCCAATATGGAAGAGGCAGAGTGCCGAAGCATGTTTGTGCAGGTCGCGAAAGCCATCCACTTCTTGCATACCAAGGCGCTCATCGTACATCGCGATATCAAGGATGAAAATGTGGTTCTTGATGGTGAGGGCAACATCAAGCTTATAGATTTCGGAAGCGCGGCATACATCAAGAGTGGCCCATTCGACGTATTTGTTGGTACAATTGGTGAGTGTCTCTTTTCTTTATGCTCCCCACTAAATGTCCCTAGTCAGTGTCGGGCAGCCAAACTGATGCTTGTGTCGTTGTCGCACACAGATTACGCTGCTCCCGAAGTGTTGGCTGGTAGACCATATGGAGGTAAGGAACAAGACGTATGGGCATTAGGCATCCTCTTGTATACCATCATCTACAAGGAGAACCCGTTTTACAGCATCGACGAGATCATGGATAGGGACTTGCGGGTCCCGTTTACAATGAGCGACGAGAGTATTGATCTCATTCGTCGCATGCTTAACCGAGATGTAAAGGACCGGCTTCATATCGAAGAGGTGGTGCAGCATCCTTGGTGTAAAATAATAGACTGAAAGAAGAAATGTTTGGTGAACCGTGACGCCCAACCAAAAACGGACACTCGCTTAATCCGCTTTTGGAGAAATCTCTACTCTGCACGGTCTTGATCATCATCATCTCACCGCATTAGACAACCAGCCTAAACCCATACCTGCGGACTCAATAAGACTTGATTGACATGGTGGATGGGACCCCAATCGCTGGCGACGAGGAGTCCTGAACCAAAGTCGGAACAAAGCAAGTAGAACACGCGAGCGAAACCAGCAGGAATTCAACAAAAGCAAGCACACACACGGCAACGACAACGACACCTTCAAAATAAGAGACTAAAGCTTTTCTGCTATCTTTTCCTTCAAGGAAAGAAGCAGGAGGCGGTAATTGGAAGTGCACAGCACGGCAGGCGCGGCATGCTATAGAAGGGACGGAAAGAGTTACATACATGCCACCGCCATACGACCACAGCGAGGCATAACGATTGATATTGAAGAAATAGATCCGTCGCAGCACGGGCGCGCAAAACGAATAGAGCGCAAACATCAGCCAGCCACCATCTACATTCAATTTATGTCATTATACCATTTTGATTTTGAAATAACAGTTGAAAAGTATAGAATATTGCATACACTTCTTATCATGTTAAACTAACTATGATGTTGCGCTGACGCGTTTGTCGTTGAGTCTTACCTTGTGTGCCTCGAATGTGGCTGCTAGTTTAGTTGCGGCTGCCTACGGGTGGTATAGGGCGAAGCAAGAAAAGTATGAAAGTAGAAATACATACAGAGCATGTCAAGCAATATACATGGCGTGATGTGTGCATGTAAGTAAAGAGGTGTGAACGGGGAAGTACATTAAGAAGCGATTCCTGAGCTGCGTGTTCGAAGAAAAGCAGCAAGAAAAAGCAAGAAGAGAAGAGGAACCAGAAAAGAAGCGGAATGAGGAAAGAAAGAAGAGGCTCAAGAAAAGTAGAAGAACAACACCTTGAGTGTCAGATATAGTCCATAGCACTAGTGCATGAGGCAGGCGTCCAACGCATCTTATTCTTCCATGACAAAGAAGACGTAGCTGGAAGAAGAGATGAGAAGAAAAAAAAGCACGTTGATAAATGCGCATTTGTAGTCATGGTCATAATACAGCGTGTTAATAAAAGTGCAAACAACCGAAGCGCATGCCTGATAGCGTTCCTCGTAGCGCGGAATCTTCCGCGTTGCGACTCCCACAGCCCCCCCCCAGAAGGAAGACAAAACAAGAAGAAGAATTGTTACAGTCGAAAGAAAGAGAAGAAAAGACGACAAGAATCAGTGATGATAAGAACAGCGGAAGAACCAGCACGAAACAAGAAGGGGAAGTCGGACAATGACGATGAAATAAGAACAAGGCAAGAAAGATGAAAAGAACAATCAAGAGTAAAAAAAACAACAAGAAGAATCTTACAAATGCCAAAATGCGCAAATATCAATCAAACCGTTCCGCCACCACAACTCCCACGCCCACCCTTGTCATACACCCCGACAGTATCAAGCCCATCATCCATCTCACCACATATTCCTTCTCCTTTACCCTCCGCACGACAAACCAAGTTCCAGTCTCCCATATCTCCCTACATTAGGTACATCTCAATGATGCCCCAGTTCCGGATTCGCCCGAAAGTTGCACTTGCATCGACATTCCGGCACAGGACACTCAACATGTCGCTCAAACCACTGCCTCGCGTGATCCAAGTGCAGGACATGTTCGCAGCGCAGACAAAATGTCGGGAAGCGACCGGCCGTGCGCACCGCAGCTGAGCCCCTATCCACGGATTTCTTGTCGGAGCGGGGTACACCCACGATTTCTAGGCAGACGACACAGCGGGGTAATTGTCTCCCGCAGTTGGGACAGCTGATGCCCGCGTTGATGCTCGTCGCTAGGAGCGGGTTGCTCGTCTCGATTGTAGAAGAAGAAGAAGGCGGTGGTTTGGGGGATGAGGATGACGAGGAGGAGGAGGAAGCGGTGGTGCTGGCTCCGGCGGCGGTGGCGAGACGAGCCGCGGCGGCGCGTTCGTGGGCCGCGAGTGAGGTTTCGGCGTCGCAGTAGACGCAGCGGAGGGCGATTTGACGAGGGGGTGCCTGCAAGGTGGGAATGCCGTCGCGTTTAGAGCGCCGAGTCGATTCAACCTCAAATTTGGTGCGCTGGAAGAATAGCCGGTGGCGTTGGAGATGTGTGCGGTAGGCGTTGCGCCAGGCGCGGCAGCGAACGTCGTCGATGTAACGTGGGTGGGCTGTTGAAAGAACGAGAGTGGCTGTTTGCATGTCTTGGTATTTCTCAACATAGCGGGCGAAGATGTCCACGAGGTTTTCGGTGATGCCTGTGAGAACTATGCCTTCAATGTCACCGTCCTCGATGGAAAGGGCCACGTTATCTCGGAGCCAATTGGTGAGTTGCTCGTCATCAAAGTTGCGAATGGCAACGACAACCCGGTCAGCGAGCGGCAAGGAGCGCTGGTTTGCGACGGTGGCCCAGTCGCCAGTGGTGATGAGTGACGAGATGGCACGCAGATAAGGGTCTGTCTTGGAGGGCACGATATTGTCGAGCTCGAGCGGGTCTTTGTTGCCAAATCGTCGGTGTTTGTTATCGCGGCCGAGGAGCTGGAGAGCCAAGGAGACAAAGAGCAGCTCGGGATGCGGGGCGGTGGCCTTCTTCATAACTCGAATCGCCTCATCGATATCGCCGTGAAAGAGGTGGCGAGACGCGACCATGGTGTGAATAGCCGCGGGATAATCCGCGCCAGCTTCCCCATTGACGTCATAAGGGTTACGACCTTGAGGGTCTCCCCAGCTGCAAATCTCGAGACACAGTTGGCGCAAGAAGGGCCTGCTGGTTGCGACGCCAACAAAGTCGGGCAGACCTCGCTTCTTGCAGTACTGCCCAACGATTCGTTCCCACTGCGCTGCGTCAGGCATAGTCGCACCCGGGGCCAGACGAGTTGCTGGGGTTTTTCCTGTGTTCGGGTACAACGGGTCGTCATCAGTGCCTTGCGCAAGTGATTTCCTAGGATCTTGGCGTTGCAATCAAAAGATGAACAACGCGAAAGAGAGAGATGACCTACCGAGATCATTTGTCCATATGGAATGAACACCAAGATAGCTCAGATCCGTCTTACCGAGGAGTAGGCCGCCATCATCAGCAGCCTCTTCAGCATCTTTTGTTTTCAACAATGGACGTTAATAAAGCGTCTTCTGCTTATACAAGAGAGAATTCAACGCTGATAGGAAGAAAAAACATGCTTCACAAAGATACTCACCTGCAACCCAGTCCCACACAAACCTTAGCCAGGGGTCATCCGACAGCACACGCCGGTTTGTTGCCGCATCGAAGAGGTACTTCTCCTTGGCTCGGAGGAGCAGCGAATGGTCAACCAAGCTTTGAGCTTCTCTGGGAAGGCCCTTGGCATTTGAGAGCGTGGCGAAGAGCGCCTCGTGAGCGTCCCGGCAAGTGCCTAAGCTATTCGAGGCGAGGAACATCTCACCCGGCAGACTGGGCAGCTGATTCGCACCAGCGTGGTATTGCGCTTTGTGATCACCCTCGATTCCTTGATCTGCTTGCTCATCTAAAATACAGGATCTGATCATGAGCAGCTTTTCGCTTATGGTACTCGCGCAGCGTAAAGCATGCGGCAACGACCGGGAGGTCTCGTCAATATGCTCGACGACTACTGGCGTTGATTCACTGTCGAGCAGCGCGTCGTTGACACAATCCGAGATATTGGCCTTGTCTGGCCCGAAAATGGGCACATCAGCAAGAGCCTTCTCAATCAACGACGACCTTAATATCTCAGACGTCTGAGCTGGTTCAAATTGCATAAGATCGTGGTAAGGAGCATCGTCTAGGAGGGGGGGGGGGGGGGGGTGGTTTAGCATTACATTATCTACGGGCATCAATCGAATGCGTGGGGCAGCTCACCTTCCATTCCTCGATGGGGCGTTTGCCAAGGAACCAGCTTATAGACGTGGTCCGCCATTCGCGACGATAGTTCCAGGATGCCAAACGCTCCATTGGCCCTCAGAACCAACATCCTTGGTTGCAGCGACCGTGAAGGCAACGTAGCCCAATCAAATGATACCACTCGGTCGTTTCGTCGATAGTTGTTTCGAAAAGAGACGTCCATGTCGTGGGATCTTTGGACGCGCAGCAGCTCAGGGCCAGTCTGAGGCGCTGCCCCTGCTACTTCCAAATGTGTTTTTGTTTCCAAGACCTTGAGCTGGCCTGTTGGTGAAAGCGCCGCTAGTAGGCCACGGCGGTCTCGGCAAAACCGAAGGGATCGAATTAGAGAGTGTTTGCTCTCTGCCAGGAACAGATCTGAGTCTGTCTCGATGGCTTTGTTAAGCTGCAGAGCTCCACCCCACGGAACTGCACCGTCGTCCACAGCTCGCATGTATGGGCGAGAAGCTAGCGGTCGTGAGGTTGCTCGTCGATCCCATATCATGACACCGGGATGGTCCAGTGCAGACGACGCAAAGTTGTTCTGGTCAAGATAATCAATGGCCAGATTGTTGTTACATTTGGTCTGAAACGTGACATTCCCATTCGGATCTGACACATGTTAGCTGGGGCTATTCATTTTCTGACCTCCTTATTTCCAAGGGCCCGGGGCATCTCCATTGAATGCTGCAAACCTCTAAGATCAATGAGCCTTACGCCGTAACCTCTGATACCGGCCACCAGTGTGAGTGGACTATCTTCAAAGAACTTAAGACTCGAGATAGACGTGCTGGGCTCAATTTTTGTGTATGGATCAACAAAGGCAGATGCAGAAGAAGAGAAGCCAGTATTGGGTAACTCTTGAGCTGATAGGCGATTGATATCCCACACGTGCAAGCTTTGGTCTAACCGCACGCGATCAAGACCAACGGCGAGAAGTCCAGTGGTGTTGAAGGCGACGGCTTGACAGGTCCTGGCCACCTTGACTCCAATCTCGGCATATGCTTTCGAGTTTCCGTGGATTTTCAACAAATTGATGAGACCAGTCCCAGTCCCCACGGCCAAAAGACTCGAATCGGCAGGCGACCAGTCGTAGGTTGTGAGGGGCGGAAAGTCATCGTGTCGGCTGATCCTGGAATAATCAAACTTGTGATTATTAGCATACCCAGTTGGTTCGTAGAGGTGCACGCTGCGAAGTTGCAGGTTGACGTGAACAAAGCTGTCGATGGACGAATTCGGCGACCATTTGACCAGACCCGGTTCGGGGCGATTCATATTGCAAGTAGAGATTGTGTATGAATTAGCGACAGCGACGGCAGTCTAGGCGCCCATCAGCTTTTCGGGCTGCTTGAATAGCTGTCGGACCAAATCCAGGATGCGTTGCGTGTCTGCAGGTTGTGCGAAAGGTTTCCTGGGGCGGCTACTTAACCGCTGTCCGATGCTGCCATGGAGATTGAAAAAGGGATGCGATCCGTCATTTGCCGCATGACCACTGGCGAGATTTTCTTTCTACTGACAAGCGTGGGCGGAAAACAGGCGCGTGTAAGAAGAAGTGATGGCGGTCGTGAGACGATGTCGTCAAGCTGTACATTAGGTTGTAATTTCGTTAGTACTTCTCGGCATCCAAGCTCGCGATTGGTTGCTCCTCATTGGTCCGATCAGGTACAAGTGTACATTCACAGACGCTAAACGGCCCCACCATGGGGCAGGAAAAAAGTCGCCCGGCTTCCTCGTGGTGATGTATGTACATGGTAGAGATTGATTCCTGCTACACACAACTGTTCATCATTGATTGCAAATATGAGTCTGAAGCGCTCTTTCGCCGACGTGGAGTCACAAGACCACAATGGAACACCTTCAAGTGCAACACATCACGGGAAATCCTCGTATCCTAAACGACAAAAGCAGCATGGAACCGGCATTCAGAAGGCAAAAGAAGATCGAGCAAGTTTTGCCAAGAAACGAATCCGTACTATTGCGCGACTCCTCCAACGAAATACAGATCTGCCTGCACACGTGCAAAACGACCTACAACGCGAGTTGGCCACTCTGAAGGCTACCGTGGCCGACAAGTCAATACACAAGAGGCGGAGTGCCATGATCTCCAAGTATCACATGGTTCGGTTCTTTGGTATGTTCCAGGGCGGTCACTATGAAGAAATTCAATACACAGTCACAAGTTGTGATGGAAAAATCTTGCTGACACGATTTACTGCAGAGCGAAAGAAGGCATCACGATTAGTGAAGCAGCTGGAGCGCAAGATCGAGCAGAGCTCCGATTCAGACGATGTCGAAGATCTCAAGCGCCAACTGCACATTGCCGAGGTGGACGAGGCATACACCATTTATCACCCTCACTTGGAACCCTATCGAAGTTTATATGGCAACGTAAAGGCCGACAGCAAAGGGAAGCAGGGCGGCGAGGACTCAGAGGAGGCAGAAGAGGAGGCCAAGAACGACGCCCCCATAGCCAAGAAAGCGCTCGACGCGGAAAGACCGTCGATGTGGTCTGTTGTCGAAAAGACTATGGAGAAGGGCCTTGAGGCGCTGCAACAGTTACGAGAGCGACGACCTGATGACCTCTCAGTCTCTGCCACAAAGCCGCCGCGTGCGACCAAAAACTTAGCACACAGCAAACAGGACCCTGCAGGGCGAGATGCAGCGGTCAAGAGAAACCATGACGCAAAGAAGGAGGCCAAAACCACCATTCCGAGTGGCCGAACCCAAACGGGTGAGAAGACGCCACTCAATCGCAGGGAACGAAGGCGGCTTATGCGCGAAGCTGAAGCAGATAAGGATTCGGATGACGAGGCAGAGGGCGGCGGTTTCTTTGAGGGATTGTAGTTTAGAGGCTGGGAAGGTAACAATTTGGGGACTTATGAGTGAACAAGACAGGGAAGAGCATAGCAGCGGGCGTCAGAATTGTATTTCCTCTTCCACGGTGCCATAGGCTTCATTGGCTTTATCCAAAGCTGACCCAAGGGTTTCATGCAAATGTTGATATAAACACAACAAGACGATTAAGCATCAGAAAATGGCAGCCATCCATCAATCAAGTCGCGTGCTGATGTGCTGTGTTACGTGAATCATTGAACAACCACATGGCAAACTACACGAAAATGGTCCAGTTTGACGACTCCCACAACACAGCCGCGCGTGGCACAAGTTTTGCTGCAACAAACCCATCATGCATAGCTGGGAAAAGACTCGCACACGGCAGTCACTGTAGAAATCTGCGGCAATCGAGGTCGAGGTTCCGAAATCCTCATTGATGGCGCGTCCACGAGATTGTTGGCAGTGCCGGCATAGCAGCTTGACCCGAACCCCACCGTTGCGGCGGAACCTCTTCACATCTTCGCAAGAGTCCAAGACATCTAGGAGGTACATACATATAACGGCCGTCTGTCCTGTCACCAACCAGCCACACGCACGTCAAACATCCCCACCAGCCCTCAATAACGTCACAGCCGGCTTTCCTTCCGTTCTTCTTCTTTCTTCCTTTCTTTTGGCCCCGCTTTCGCCAGGGTCGGCGTGCGCCATTCCGACTTTTTTGAATTTCGGCATCGTCGTTTGTTTGACATTGACTCGCTCGTCGCTCAGGTTTGCCTCGTCTGCTCGCCCTGAGCCGTCGACCATCTCGGAAGGTCAGGAAAGGACGAGCGAAGGAAAGCACACAGCCGCCTCGCCCCTCCTCGGGAGGACCTCCGTCTGCCCATTCTCACGCCCAAGAGAGGATAGAAACGAAAGGAAGAGGAAAGAATCACAAGGCATCCACGTCCTTCTCAACCCCGAAGCAATGGCAGCAGCGCAGCAGCTTTGCGTCCCGTGGCGCAAGCTCTTGGATTGGGTGCAGGAGCAGATTGATACGGAGGCAGAGACGGGCCAGCCGATTACGCTGACGCGGCTACAGCTCGAGGCCGTGTCACACCTGATTCCGTTCAATGAAGAACCCAACGTTAGTGACAAGGACTACGTGAGCCTTCTGTTACGTATGTGGAATTTATTTCCGACGGTTCCTTCTGTTGAGCTTCCATATGCACGCCGTACTTGGTTCTTGTTAAAAAAAAAAGAGAGAGACAAAAGACAGACTTGTTTTTTTTTTTTTTTTT
>SRPN01000487.1:0-13940 GCA_018360045.1 Claviceps capensis | reverse complement strand
TCTTAACCAAAAAAAAAAAAAACAGACATCTTACTCAACCACAATGGCATAATCAAGTACGTCGACTTTGGCGCCGCCAAAATCATCGCCCGCCAGGGCCGAACCCTCGCCGCCGACCTACACGCCACCAAGCCCAACAAATCCATGACCGGCACCCCCATGTACATGTCCCCCGAAGTCATCAAAGGCGAGAACCCCGGCCGCGCCGGTGCCGTAGACATCTGGTCCCTCGGATGCGTCGTCCTCGAAATGGCCACCGGGCGACGCCCCTGGGCGAATCTCGACAATGAATGGGCCATCATGTACAACATTGCGCAGGGGAATCCCCCGCAGTTGCCCTCGGGAGACCAGATCAGTGCGCAGGGACTGAGTTTCTTGTCCAAGTGTTTTGCGCGGGATCCAAAGCTGAGGCCTACGGCGGTGGAGTTGTTGCAGCATGAATGGATTCTGACAGTCCGCAGTCAAGTGGTTGAGCCGATGACGCCGAGTGATGCGAGTTCGCCAGCAACGCCTACGCCCATGACGGGGACGTCGGGGAAGGGGAGCTGGATGCCCGAGGGGGGGAATTGAGCAGCCTATGAATACCCAGGCTGTACTTGGGTGCTCGGGGCGAGGCCGGAAGGTCTAGAGGGAAGTTTCCGAAGGGGAATTGCCGGAAGGGTACTCTCCAGAAGATACTTCTCCAAACCAGACACTTTCCAGACCGAACGGAAAGCTCCCCAGCGCACGCTCCAAACGGAGAGTACTCTCAAATGGGGACTCTCCAGCAGACAGATTCGCAACATCCTCTCCCCGAAGGCCGTCGATTAGGTACGTCCTTTGACGCGGCCGCTTTCTCACACGTCTTGTACGTACGTACGTACGTACGTACAGGTATAATAATATGTTCGCATTGCCTTTTTCGCCGCACGCCAACCCCCTCGCTCCCCCTCCGAGCCCGATCATCATCACGGTGGCAAGACAAAAGTTTTGATATTGAGTCCTCCTCTTCTTGTCTTTTTTTTTTCAACCGTCCACTTTTCTTTTCTTTTTCTTTTTTGAATCACCATGTTTGTACAATTACGGAGATAAGCCCGGATATGTCCATGTGTCGGGGTATATATAGGAGGAGAGGAGGGGCATTAGATGGGTTAGAGGGCTGTCTTTTGCATTCTCTCGGTGTGTGGCTCATTCTGTTTATTGTCTTGTGCTGCATTTACGGATTCCCATTTACATCTGTGGTCGTTTTTTTTTGGGGGGGGGGGAGTTTTCTTTACCAATTATTCCTTTTTTTTTTCTACTTATTACAATTTTAAAGATAATGGTGGGTTTGGGTTTGTTTGGCTGGGTTGAGATGGGATGGGCAGTAGGGGTGTGGGCGGGGCGCTTCTGTTCGTAGCAAGAAGTCAGCACGGCTTTCTGCTCGATCGAAAAAGTAATGGAGGTTGTTTTTTTTCTATTGGTGTTTTTCTTGGTTTGATGGGGGGGGGGGGGGGGGGAATAAGAGTTGTGGTGGCATGACTATACCCGGGCGGCGGCGTGCCCGTTTTGAGGGTGATGCGACTGATGTGTAGATGTAGAGGTGGGAATCGGGATACATATAGGAAGCTGGGTGACATTGACATCAGGGGGGGTTTTATATTTTTATTACATTGCATATTGTCATGTCAGGGGGGTTTCTATATCTTTATTACATTGCCTATTGTCATGGTCTGGGCTTTGCCCATCCCCCAGCAATAAGTATAGGTGTCAAATTGTACAGAGTTCAGGACCTTGTACAATGCGTATTCTTTTGTTGTTTTCCATGGCGCAACGGGATTGAGCACATCACCCAGACAGCGGCGCAGACACCCGCGATTGGCTCTTGGAGACAGGCCATCATAAGCGTTCTTTGCTGCCAATATTTCCTCTGCTGCGTATTCCGCCAAGTCCGGATCGTCTTCCTCAACGACAAGCTCCGGTCGAAGTTGTCGACTTTTCCGACCCCCGTAGCAGTGGCAGTTTCGTACATATCGAGCCATCGGCCGCAACAGCCAAATCCCAAAGCTCGCTCAAATGAGAATCTGTGAACGACTCGGAACCCCGTGGGCGTCCCTCCCTTTGTTGACTCGTCTCCCCTTTAACCACTCCTGTTGATTCCTGTGTCATGTCGGGACTCTCACTGGTCTCCGCCGAACTCGACACACACACCACCGAAATCGGGTCGAGGATGCGACGTGGTGTGTCGGAGTCCCCTGCGACATCCTGTTCTCGCCTCGATAGAGAGTCGGGCCGTGCCGCCTGAGTACCTGGGCGGTAATGTAGATGGTAGTTCAAGAGGGAGAGAAACTCTGCCCACGGTGCTTGGCGTTCCGACATCTCTCGTGGAGCTGTAAAGTACTCCAGATTTTCTTGTGGTCCGTGAAAATCGTAAACGGCTGAGCCACGCTGCGCAGCTCCGCCGACCATGCCTTGAGGCACGAGATCATACTTGAGAGTTCCTTGTCATGATTCGTATAGTTCCGTTGGGCGCCCGTTAGACGTGCCGAATGTCGCATCATACTGTGACAGGCAACCACCGATCGCGTCGCCTGACGAGTCTGTTTCGACCACCGTGTCCATTTCGGGTTCCCATTGGGCCAGGACCGGGTATGACATGAAGGTTGTTTTAAGACGTTCGTTCAAACGCAGCCGCGCACTACTCGGACCACGTAAAGACAGCCCCCCCCCCCTTTGAACCCCAAATATACCTACTTCACTTCACTTCCCTGACCCCAAATTCAAATTTCTTGATATCCAAGTAGAGTGTCCAGCCGTGCGAAGTCGACACAATACCTCCCGCACCTTCGCCATATGGTCGGTCCTTCTTTTGAGCCGCCAGTGTAGATCAACACATCCTCCACTATGCAGTGGCATTATCTCCCCAGGTGCTCCCCAGCGCGCTGTTGATATACCGCTGAAAGGTAGCCGGTGCGCCATCAGCGAGATCGAAGGGGGCAGACCAACCGATTCGAAGAGCCCAAATCGGGTACGAAAGGCCGCATGAGGTGTTCGTCTCCCTCCGCCATTCGTAGACGGTGGAACGCTGCCCTAATGTCCAGCTTCGTAAACCACCGCGCCGCAGCCAGAGATCGTAAGGTCTTCTGGAATAAGCGGGAGCAGGTACCGATTTTGATCCGTAATCTTGTTCAATGCCCGGTAGTCAACGCAGTACCGCCTTGTCACTTGGTCCAAGGGAGGGCTGTCCGATGTCCTTTGACTTGATGAGAGCTCAGACTCAGAGCCTCAGAGAACCCCTGGATTACTCCACTCACTGTCTTGGAGTGACGCGACGCGCCGCATTGTAACCGTAACCGTATTATGCACCGACATGGAAGTACATATGTACATACGTACTGAGTAAGTACCTGGTTTGGTGTCGCAATGGCGATACATGACCAGAGTGAATTTCGTCTCGTGCGGCTTACGGTAAGCGTGAAAAAAGGTAGGTAAGTTAGAACGGCGCCATGCTGTGGAGCCCGGCGATTTTGCCGACCGGGGTGAGCTTAAGGCAGCAACGAGTACGGAGTAGCCGATCCCGCACCCTGAATTGGCGCCTTCTGAATCCAATAATGGTCCGAAATTACACAGAGCACTTGATAAGTTTGAAGTCATGCAGAGAATCGGAAAATCAGCATGCAAAATTGAAGCTATGTACTCCGTAATCCCGGGACGAATGGGAATACAGAAGCTGTGATACAGAACAAGGGTGGAGCATTACAGCGTTAGACGTGTCACGTGACGCTTAGGTACCTCTTCGTAGGTAGATGACGCCACTGGCCAGATAAAGCAGCACAAATGGATGACAAGTTGAGATTGACTTCATGTTCTGAATGCACAGTTCAGGCAATTGCCCCCCCCATAGCAGCGAGGGAACTTCCGTCTCATCAACTGAGAAAAATCAAGATTACGATTTACAGAGTACAGCCTCCCAATTCCCGAGTCTCCTAACCCACTTTTTCCACCTGCCCGTACCATCATCCCAAAATCGCAACGTCGCGCTTCTGTAGACCCCCTCCTCCTACTCCCCCCGCACCACTCACTTCCCATCGCAACCGGCCCATCATCCTCCCAGTACCACAAAACGCACTCACAGCAAAACAACCTCCCAACGGACAATCACAACCCCCAAAGTAAAAGCCCTCCTGCGAATATCTGCGCCCTCACACACACACACACACAAAAAAAAAAGAAAAAAAAGAAAAACCCCATGTCCTCCCCCATCCTTCCCCCCCTCTCCCCCCAACAGATCACCACCCTCCGAGACGCCGCCTTCGCCGCCAAAGACACAGCCTATTGCCCCTACAGCAACTTCCGCGTCGGCGCCGCCCTCCTCCTCTGCCCCTTCCCCTTCCCCTTCCCCTTGCCGTCCTCCTCCCTCGACGCCTCCCCCGCTGACTCCTCGAACCTCATCATCATCACGGGAGCTAATGTCGAAAACGCGTCGTACCCGGTCGGTACCTGCGCGGAGAGAGTCGCACTAGGAAAGGCCGTCACGGGGGAAAAGCAAGTTAGGGATCTGGTGAGATGTGGAGGCGTGAGGGCGTTGGGGGTGGCGACGGATGTGAGGCCTGCGGCTAGTCCGTGTGGGATGTGTAGACAGTTGTGAGTGATTGGGGGTTTTCTTCACGGGGGAGTTTAGATTTACGGGGGATTTGCTATTTTCGGAGTCAGAGAAGGGGTGTTGCGGTCTGGGTTCTGGTTTTTGATATGAGGAGGGGGAGAAGGGGGGGGGGGGGGGGGGGGGGGGGGGGAGGAGAAAGAGGAGAAGGAGAAAGAGAAAGAGGAGAAAGGAGAGAAGGAGAAAGGAGAGAAGGAGAAAGAGGAGAAGGAGAAAGAGAAAGAGGAGAAAGGAGAGAAGGAGAAAGAGGAGAAGGAGAAAGAGGAGAAGGAGAAAGGGAAAGCGGGATGCGCGACATCACTAACAGCTACGTGGATAGTATTCGCGAGTTTTGCAAGCTCAGTATGCCGATTTACATGTTTGATAAGGATGGGAATTATGTGGTCAAGACGCTGGAAGAGGTATCCCCCTTTTTTCCTCTTTCCTTCCATTTTCACTTTGTCCAGTTCTCTTGTTCCCCTTGCTTGTCTTTTTTTTATTTATTATTCTCTTTCTAGTTCTTCTCTTTTAAGCGGCTCGCTGGTTAGTGTGCTGTGGTTGGCTGACGCGGTGTAGTTGCTGCCCATGTCGTTTGGGCCGGAGGATTTGGTGATAAAGGAGTGATAATTAGGCAAGGGGAAGGGATAGGTAGGTAGGCTGGTGCGTAAGTTGGTATGGCGATAAGTCAGTCATGGTCATGATCTTGGTGCAAGTGTCAGTACTAGTGATGATGATGATGATGATGGCGATAGTGATGCCATCGTTGGTCTCATTTGGTAGTATGGTTCACAGGTTGATGCCTCTCGTCATCCCGTCATGCCATCTATTTTCATAAGCAAGTCCAACACCCAAGCGTCGGAGCCGGGAGCAATGCCTAAAATGCAGCTCATCCACGCAATTTTCTCCTCGTCACCAACACGGCACGCAAGCAAAGAATGTACAATACAAAAACACTCTCTTCAGGGTATCAAGACACCGTGGCTACGTTTGCCTCCTACTCATCCCATCTCATCTCATCCCGTCCCGTCTCATCCCTCAGGTCTAGTCTCCACGATTCCATAGCCTGGCTCGCCATCATCATCTGCTAAAATCGGCGCAAGTGCCTCTTCCATCCCATAAGCTAACAGGAGAACTATACTACAATCGAATCAACAGGCCCGCTATTCGTGCATAAAATGAGCAAAGAAGGAAAAGGGAAAGCCACTCGCCGACTTGTGCAGGCATATACTGTGTGTATAACCCTCGGCTGGAGCTGAAAGCAAAAAAATAAAAAGGAAAGCAACGCCCATGAACACATTCTCATTTCATCCATTCATCCCTCATCCTTTCGTCTTTCATCCTCACGTTTCTCATCCCATCGTCTTCCGTCCCTTCTTCCTTCATCTGCGACTTTTTTTTTTTTTTTTTTCAAACGTAGAAATTCCATACGTCAATTTTGCTTCACACTCCGTTTCCCTAGTCCTCCCAGATTGTCTCCAAGTCCAAGTCTCCGCGTCGCTCGGCTCCGCAGACACTCCAGCGTTTTCGCTTGTCTCTCGACCCGTTGAATGTTCGACCTCGAGGGTGACCATCCGCCGCCCGGCCCTTCCCTTCTGCCTCTTCGCTCGTCTCGGCGACTGCGTCGGCTGCCGCCTTGAGCTGAGCAATTTTCTCGGCTTCTAGGGCCGCCTCCTCCGCGTCGGGCGAGTCGGGAATCGTCTCCAAGCTCGAGATACTTGGGCTGCGGGACCGGACCGACGTTGGAGTCGACGGCACAGAGGATAAACTGCCGCTAGAGCCCATAGAGAGCATGTCGTATGAGCGGAAAGACGAAGCGGACGTTGGCGTGGAAGGAAAAAGTGAGAGAGTGCTTGGACTCGGAGGCGGCATGCTTCGAAACGGCGAGGACGGTCTTCGGACACGACCCGGTGGTACCGTGGCTGATCCAAACACAGGTGAGCTACCCTCTTCAGCTGTTGGTGGCCTATTGTCGTAGTCGAGAACGCTCGTTCGTATTGGGGACATATTGGGAAAGGCCTCATCCGCAGACTTCTTGCGCGCACGGACACGGCTTGGTGAGCCCGAGGTCGACGGACTCCCAGGTTGACGAAGCTGCGGCGAGTGCAAGATTCGACTAGAGCCGCCGAGACCGGGCAAGGACTGCGTTCGGGACATGGACGAAATTGGATTCGCGGCGGATCGTGATCTCGTGTGGCCCGACAAAGGTGAGGTAGTTCGAGGTCTGTACGGAAGAGCAGTCGACGAAGAACCCCATGAAGGGGATGTTGGTGTGGTCGGGCTCGGGTCGGTACTTCGACGTAATGTAGGCGGTTTCCTCGCCACATCGAGCTGGAGTGGTGGAATGCCAGGCGGCTTGCTTCTCAGCAATAGTGACGGCACGGGTGACGACCTGAACGCCTCCATGCGCTCCGTCTCAGGAACAGGCTCCATGAGTGGTGCTGCTGGCAATGGACGGTTGCATGCGAGTCGCGACTGAACCATCCAGGGCGTGAGGTCGAGAGGGCGGATGAGACAATGGGCGGAGACGGACGAGAAGCTCTCTTGTTGGGCTTCTTTTCCTTAGATTTGGCTTGCTCGTGTTTGTTTTCTTGTCCCCCTAGGTAGACGTTCGATCGGTTGAAAAACAAAGGCGTGGGATGGAGGCGCGTGTCGGTGGCACGAAGCCGGGACGTTGTTTTTTGTGTGCACAAATTCACTATATCGCGCGCTGACTGACTTTCAGAAACAAAAAGGGGACTCCGTCGTGGCCCGTGGGGGTTCCCCCTGACTAGATCCACCCGTGGGCCGTTGGACAGCTGGATCGTTGGAGTCTCTGATTTACGAATTGGTTGTCAACTTCTCGGGTCGTCGCCATCCAACCGAGGACCAGCGGCGGATACGCACTGGCAATGCACCTGGTGGAACCGAGGATGGGAATTGAAGGCTTCCACAACCGTCTCTTTGGGACTTTTTGTTTTGTTTCGCGGGCTTGGCGTGGCAGCTGGCTGGAGTTGAGGCTAGCAGCTGGCAGCTAACAACGCGTCGAGCAGAAGCAGGAGCACCACCACAGGCAGGCAAGCTTCGGGTCGGCTGACAAAAGGGGCTTAGCCTCGCATCGCATGGTGGCCCCTGAGTGGCTCGCCAAGTGCACAACGACTCGCACTACGCCACGACTGCGTGCCGCGCGGGGCCCCGTTAAGCCAAGAAGTCAAGCGAGCTGTGCGTGTTATGTAAATGGCGGTGTCCTGACTCGATGGCTCTTGTTCGTCACAGTTCATATCTTGGCTCTTCTCTCGAGTCTCTGCCATTGCCTCTCTGTCTCTCCGCATTCCTACATTATCTGTCTGCGTTGAGCGTGTGTACAGTTTGCAAAGGTGTTCGGGGACTCGGTCGCGGTGCGAGAGGCGGCAACGCGATGTACATATCGTGAAGGGGCTGCGCCACACAGACCAACAGAGTTCAGACAAAGAGCCTCCGACCATTGCCGCGACGAAGGCTGCCTATTCGGAGAGACAGCTGAGCAGAGCGCCACGAACCGCCCTGTCATGTGTAGAAAGGAGACGCGTGTTCCTGTCTGTCAGCATTCCGCACCGCCAACTCACTCGGTGGGGCGGGTGACGTGATGCTTCTTGGAGTCCCAAGCTCATTCCCAAGCTCATACATACATGATACATGCATATATGCTGCCGGTTGAATTCACGTGAACTCTCGCGAATGCTAGTTGAACGCGCCAGCACCGACACTAATGCACCTATTTCTTGTCTTGGATCGGCTACATACTCCGCAGGCCCCGCAGGCATGCAGTGGGAGGAAACACGGAGCCAGACGAAGCCATTGAAGTCGGATGAAGTCAGTCAGTGCAAGACCAAGTCGGTTGAAGTCAAGTGCAGTCAGTTGATGAAGCCAGACGAAACCACACCAAACCATACTGAGCCAGTCGACACAGGCCAACCATGACATCCGAGTTGCCTCCTCCCTGCGCCCTCCTCCTGCGGGCCAAATTGGCCCACGTGTGTGAGGGAATTTGGAAGGAGTATATATGTATCTGTGGGAAGCGGCGCATTCTCGCGCATTCCCGCTACGCAATGTCAACCAGTGACCAGTCATGCCCGCCGCTGCCTTGCATCATGCATGCCTCACGTCGATCCTTACGTCGTCGAGCCTTGCGTCGTCGATCCTCTCTGTATACCTAGGATTTCTCGCTTGCAGCACTTTGCAACAAATTGATTTACGGTGTACATATGTGCCTATTAACAGGAGTACGTTGATTGCCTGCATCTCAAAGATAGGGGGAGACGACGAGTGGTTACCGGTACATACGGAGTAGGTATGTAGGAATACATACTCTCTACTCCATATAAATGTATGGACATACGACTCCGCATGAATGTACATGCCTATGGACACGCGAGCAGATAAACAGAG
The DNA here is from genome assembly GCA_018360045.1 of Claviceps capensis. Lineage (NCBI taxonomy): Eukaryota > Fungi > Ascomycota > Sordariomycetes > Hypocreales > Clavicipitaceae > Claviceps > Claviceps capensis. Next base: position 4,939 of record SRPN01000487.1, on the reverse strand, counting down.
GGAAAAAGGACGTGACAAACGATCGATCCCACCGGGATCAACTGGACACGTATACGATGGCGACTCTCGCCGGTTCCGAAATCTCTGTGAAAAATGAAAGAACAGCTTTGTACTCAATTCGACTCAACTAGCCACCCCTGCCCTTCTCAACTACATGATGAGAGAACGGCTCTCCTAATACATAGAGCCAAACGGAGGAAACAGACTAAACCTAAACAAGAAGGGAAAACATGAAGAAAACGAAGAAAACGAAGAAAATGTTGCATTCCGAGCACCTCTCCCTTCATTCCTTCATCACGATCCTCGAGGTTGTCGTGACTCGTCGGTTTCCCCCGCCGGGAAATCCCCCGTATCGGTGCGATCCCCGGCTTTCATCACCCCATGTGGCCCTTTCCCGCAATGGCAACTGGTTGGGAACTTGGGGTGACACGAATCAGGGTCCCCCCCCCCCCATGGCATTCCGTGGCTTGGGATCTGGATGGCCAGGCAAATGATTTCTGTGCTCCGATATGTACATGAATACCTACCTACATTATGATATGTCACTCTCAGATCTAGCCGCTGTGCACACACACGATTCGCAGTCTGGGGACGGCGGACGCAGCTAACAGCCCTCAGGGTCTCAAATCCAACTCGCGGAAAAAAAGAAAAGAAAAAAAGGAACATTGATCGCAATGCGAATTGCCTATGTATTATGCAAGTCTGAAAGTTGTCCATTTGTGGCTCAAAGCTCTTGAGTCTTTTGTAATCGTTCAACTCAAATCCCACTACGTCATTGCTCCACTCCTTGAGGCTTGCCGCTTCACTCCTTCAACAGTTCAACTCTTGCACTCTGAAACGACGATGGATCAAGACATTGAATCAAGGCTTCGATTGCGGGCACTACGACGAGTGCGCCCAACTTGACTCATGGTCTACTCCGTACGTCTAGATAAGTTGATATGTACTCCGTATGTGCATAGTACATATATATAGCACTTTCCGCATTTGCAAAGCAGCTTCTACTTACGACCTGGAACACCACGAGCGATTCCTTTGATCAGATCTTGTGCTTCTATATACGTACGGAGTATGTACCTACGTATATTTAACCCAATTTAGTAATCCTTCCCTGTGCCTGCCAGAATGTGGAGTCTGGACAACGATGACGGGAGGTACAGAGTACTGTCGACACCAGACGAAGAAATTGGAGAGGACATTCCAGAGACTAAACTCGAGTCACATCCTCATCCGGTCCGAAGATGCTCTTGCACGTGCAAGTCTGTTAGGACTGGAAAAGCGTAAAGCAAAGAATGGGGGATTTTCTGATCCCTACATATGTACCGACTTTAACAAACGTGCCTCGAGGTATGACGTGAATATATGTGACTGCACCAGGCTTTTGGCCTCGACTCAGGACTTGCCCGAATTAGCATGAAATTAAAAATGACATCACGAGAACGAGCCCACAGGCGGCAGGCATGGGGAAGACATCCGAAAGAGGCTCACGAGTCACAGCCGCGAACGGCCCCGGCGTCGACCGAACGCTTCGAAGGCAGCACCGCAACCCTTCTACGGCCGAACTCGGTGCCGGACTTCCATTCGACGGGGATGATAATATGCCTCCATCATCCGTGCTCAAACACGAGTCCACGAGAAAAATAGGCTTGTACTCGTTCTTTTTTTCGGCCTCTTTCGGGGTTCCTCCCGATCCTGATTCTGGGACAGGCGAACCGGGAAACTTTTGACTATGACGCTGAAACATTTCTCCGAGAAGTTGGGCAACCTATTGTTCAGATGTTACATTTACGGTCGAATTCAGCAAAACTGCTTACAAGAATGGAGAAATATTTCTTGATAGAGTTCTCCGTCTTCCTCCTCACAGAGAACCCCGGCTGGAACCTCGGTCCAAGGTCCGTGTGAACTCAGCTTTGGCTGCAATCTCTGTTCATTAGTTGCCAAGACGTACGAACTTAATGTAGCTTGCCGTCTATGTCATCTCTTGCAAAGTTGTTTGTTTAGGTGTTGTGGCAAAAGATGCGGAGAGATGGCAGAGAAAAAACTATTTACGAGACCCTCCCGAGTCCCTAGATTGTACAGCAAGTCCCTAAATCGCCGCGATTGACAATCGCGATCGCACGAAACAGTAGTCAGAAGAAGCAAGTTCCTTTGCCAGTCTTTGTGTGCCTCTCCGTCAAAAAGGCAGAAATTGTATAGCTCTAGTCGTCTTCTAAACAATAACACGAATGCCTCTCTGAACAAACTGAGTTCTATGATGGATGGAATTCATCACAATACACATCACGCAACGGATATGCCTGCGTCGCGTCGGTAGCTGTAGTCGTATATGGAACAAACATGTCCTTCTCTTTCACCTTCATTGGCCCTGATGTACTCCGGCCCAAGCGGTCGAAATGCGCGGCGCCAAATGCTGGCGATAGGAGGTCAATAGATCTCCAGTCTACGGTCAATGAAAGCAGCCCCCGATTACAATCCAGCGATAGAACACGAGTTCGCGAAGACTTGGCGTCTGCAAATGCGCAGATAAAACCTGGGCCCCGGAAAGTCTGGAATGTGCACGCCGGCGTGGGTGCCTTCAACACAAAGGTAGCAAGCATATCCGGACTTGCACTATCTGCAGGCTAGTTTGTCGACCAGACCTGGCTCTCGATGAAACCAAGCCACATCCTTCATACCTATCTAGACATGATAGAAGAGGGCCGATACATCATGCTGTCCTGGTGCTGTCCTGGTGCTTTTCTCTGCTGTTCTGAAATTTCTCCAAGGTTGCGGAAAGAGGTGTGCTTTGTTTGTAGCTGCATCGACTCCCCCACATCATCGTAGCTCGCTCATCGTGACCATCGTAAAGACATATCCGTTCCCTCATCTTGGCAACCTCAAGCATCTTCCAGCTTCACATCCTCCTCCCTGCTCGGCGGCCCGTTGCGCAACTGTACCTCCATCTTGTGCGCCGAGCCAAACCGCCTCTGCCGCTCTCCTTCTGCTCCTACACCATTCCCCGCAACTGTATCTGCGTCTTCATCGTCGCCGGCGCCACTACCTCCTCTTCCCACATCAACGCCGGCATGTCGATACAACCGAACGCAGTGATCCTGCCCCGCACTCGCCATTGTTTCCCCATTGACATCGACCCAGAAACACACTCCCCGGTGACCAGTCTGTACCCTCTGCAGCACCTCCTTATTCCTCACATCCCACAGAACTATATCGCCGTCTTCGCTAGCAGACGCGACAAAGGGCTCACCGTCCAAGACGCCGAAACAGCCGCCGATGGCATATTTCTCGTTACGGTGGCCCTGGTAGGTCTTCTTGACGGTGCCGGCGACGTAGTCCCAGAGGCGAATGCAATTGTCGAGATTGAACGCTAGGACGAAGCGGCCATTGGGCGAGAAGCACACGTTCGTGACGGCCGGGTTATCTTCGTGGACAAGGGTTCGGAGACATTGGCCCGTCGAGGCGTCCCAGACGCGGCTTCGTTTTTTTTTGTTAGTCTCCGATGTTTGATTGTGTGTGTGTGTGTGTGTGTGTGTAAATGCATGCTGGGAGAAAACACAAAAGGAAGCCCAAGCCCGGACGAAAAACCTACATCAGCCCATCCGTCGAACAACTCGCCACCAAAGTCCCATCTCTACAGAAATCGATCCCAGAAACAGGATCACTATGCGCCGGCAAACTCCTCATCAACCTCCCCGCGCGAACATCCCACAAAAACACCGCCTCGTCATACGAGCCACTCGCCAGAACATTCCCCTTGGGCGAAAACGCCAAGCAGTGTATATAATTGTGATGGCCTCGCAGCGCAGCCGTCCCATGTCCCGCACCAGACTTCCTCGTTGTCGTCTTGGGTCGTCCCGTGACCCGATCCCAGAGCCGGATTGCCTTGTCGTCGGATCCGCTCGCTAGCATGTTGCTGTCGGGTGTCCAGGCTAGGCAGCTCACGCCGGCCATGTGTCCGACCAGCGTGTCAATGTGAGTACCCGTGACGGCATCCCAGAGCTTGACGGAGCCGTCTGCGGATGCTGAGGCTACGAATTTGCCGTTGGGCGAGATGCGCACCTGCGATACGGGGCCGGTGTGGCCGTGGAGAGCTAGCACGGGCTTGTAGTTTGGTCGGAAGGGTTCGCGGGGTGGTGGTGAGGTGTCTTGGCGCGGAGGGGGCGAGTAGGCCTCGGACTCAGATCGCGAGCCTTGGGAGCCTTGGGAGCCTTGGGAGCCTTGGGATGATGTGGATGAGTCGGAGTGACGGCGGCGCGTCCGCGGACGGGCGGCCCTTGAAGAAGGTGATGCGCCGCGCGAGCTCGATGCGCATGATGAGGGAGACCGGCTTGCCTGTCTGGACTGTGATCGCAATGGGTATTTTTCGGTAAGGAGAGCGGCGCTGGGGCGTCTCGACGCGTCGTAGTCTGGCTGTGCTGCGTCACTCGGTTCGTGTGCCGACGCGTCTGGAGGGCTTGAGGGCAGGGAGGAGTCGTCGTGCGTCTTGCGTCGCTTGTTCCGTGAGATGGGTTGCTCAAGGTCGTCTGTGGGATCCATGGCAGGTTCGGTTGCTGCTTCGGAAGCGGCTTGCTGGTGGCGGACGAGGTGATCGACCTTGGGATGTCGGTACCTATGTATCAATGCATGGGCAGCGAATTTGTGAATTGCTTCAAGGAATCAAGAATGTGAAAATGGGTCGCTGTGGGTCATGCGTGACGCGCTTGTTCTTTATTGGTCGGGAGAGGGACGCGTCGCATGCGGGGGAAAAAGAGCCTATGTTTCTGGCTACCCTGTAGTGAGATTGGCAAAATGCTTTCGGACTCTCGGAGTACTCCTCACAACTCTCTCCTTTACACAATTTTCTCAGCAACAGTGCACGGACCACGTCCGCCCACTTCTGTTATGATTTGGCTGTATAACCTGCTGTAGCCCTAACAGCAGTCCACCCCCGAATGGAAAACTC
>SRPN01000486.1:0-13968 GCA_018360045.1 Claviceps capensis | reverse complement strand
AGAGGAGGGATATAGCATTCTGTGCGAACATCTCGATCAGCTTCGCCGTGAGCTCGACATACCGGCCCCGAAGGTCATCATCACGGATAAGAAGCAGGCCTTGAAGAACGTCCTCGATCGCATCCTTCCTGATACTCAGCAACAACTTTGCGTGTACCATATCAATGCCAACGTTCACGCATATATCAACAGGGTATAGAGAGAGCCAAAGGCAAAAGCAGAAGACACAGACGACACTGATGACACCGATGATACCGATGACACCGATGATGCAGATGATGTCGCTAAACTCGATGATGTCGCTGATGTCGCTGATATCGAAGACCCTTATTCCGATAGCAACATGGCCGTTGCAATCGAGGTAACCGACGCGATTGATGAAGTTGAGGGGATTCCTGAGACAGATTCGAGTATCGACATCGATTACTCGCGGGGTGGAATGTTCAAAGCCTGGCAGCAGGTGATCTACGCTCCCACTGAAGATGCCTTCGATGCAGCCTGGTCTCGGTTGGGAAAAGCCTTTGGGAAGCATCAAATGCGCATCCTCCAGTACATCACTGGAGAATACTTGCCGTGGCGGTACCAATGGGCCAAATGCTTCATCGACCACTACCGCAACTTCGGGCAGCGCGCGCGTCAACAGTCCGGTCGAAAGTGCGCACAAACAGTTGAAGAGCTTTCTCGTCAGTGGTAGAGGGCATCTGTTCCACCTTCATGAATCAATTGAGCAGATGCTGGAAGAAAAAGAGCGGACTCACAAGGAATCCGCGGGAAATATGCAGATGAAGAAGCGCGTCAAGTACAATAGTCAGGCCTGGCTTGGGGACCTTCCAAGGCAAATCATGTTCAAGGCGTTGGAACTGATAGGCCAGCAAGAGTTGTATGCTCGAGCCGCCTTGCCATCAAATTCCGATCCGAGGCCATGAAGACCATGCCGGAATATCGTCACATAGCAATACGGCCTTCCGTGCAGTCATTACATCTTCCGCTTGATGGAACGGGATGAGTGCCTTAGCATGTCAGACGTTTACCCCCGCTGGTGGCTGGTGAAACCGTTGGTAAATTTCATCCTCAAACTGACCCAGAAACTAACTAACCATGACTTGAAGGACTATGAACAGCCACTTCTTCGGATCCGAGATCCCGAATACGTCCGCAATCTTCGGGGCCGACCTCGCGCCTCATCGAACAAGAAGGTCACAGTTCCGACCCGCCTTCAAGCTGTTGATAAGTCTACACAGGCTTCAACGTCGCAGCCGTCCCTCCCCAGCAGCCGCCCCTTAAAGCCAAGTATACGCCGTCGACAGTCAAAGTTCGAGATGGAGGAGGCAGAGGCATCACGGGCCTCGAAGAGACAAAAGACCAAGACCACGCGAGGCCGCGGACGAGGCAAAGGCAGAGGTGGGGCATCGCGATCATCTTCGTCTATCAACGCCTTGAAAACAACTGGACCGTCATCGCAGGCCCTGACCATGATCAGCGAGACCGGGCGAGTTGAGGAGGTCGTCCTGGCTACACAATTGACTTAGTAGCCTGTAAGGTGCCGGCGTGTTCTGCGGAGCCACGAATGACGTACGTAAGGGTAGATACAATGATATAACATTGAGAACACCGAAAATGAATGAATTGAATTGAGCGAGTCGAGAAGCTAAGGTGAATCGCCGAGGCCTCGGGCGGCGTGGTGAATCGTGATGTTGAGACATGCACATACGAGATGTGTATAGTTTGGTCATCTACTTCCCACTGTAATTTGGCGGGGTACAAAGGAGCCCAAGAATCATGGAGAATGCTGTGCCATTATTAAATTTATGCTGTGCCAATAGGAATGCTCTTTCCGGGACCCTGGCTCTTAGAATTCAGCTCATCGCGCGTGACTCAGACTGGGTATGTTACTCTGGCTCGCTTGGAATCCTCGTCCTGCCAGCGAGCTTTTGACAGAGAGCTCTCCATATCACTTGCGTGCTTCTGGCCATCTGTCATCCTTGTCGCTTTCTCGTCTTCGTCTGTATGAGTCTCTCGAGCAAGCTGGCTCTTTTCATCGATTGCCGGGTTGACCTTGACGGTCATATTTGAGATAGCATAGAGGTTTTCCTCCCTGTACTAGGGTTTTTTCTCTATGATTTACCATGTAGAAGTTCTAGAACTGGGCAGCCTAGGTCAGCTCAGCTAGTGTATTTAATAATAAATAATAACCTCGGCTCGTGAAAACGCTTGTACTATTAGCAGCGGCACAAAACGCTGGATGTTTCATCTTTCCCCTATTAGATGCGTAAATCTCTTGCGATTGTTGGTCGTCAGGCGTAAGTAGCTCCTTCGTTAAAACCCTGATACTGCGTGTAGTATCACAAAGAACAAGTTTTTTACGGGTTGACGCCTGCGCTGGGCGATACTTTGGGCTGGTAACATATGAATCAATGTTCGTCACGTTATTTGCTCCGCAGGCTCAGCCCATCGTGATGTTATCGGAAGTTTGACCGTCCCAACTTGCGACGGATTGTCTCAATTGAGCGGCGAACCTCAGAAATTGATGTAGAACTCGGGGAAGATGCTGCCGGCTGGTCGCACGTAGCGTCGTAGAACCCACTAGAATCCTTTGAACCGAGGGTGACCGTCTTCTCATGAAACGACTGAATATTCTCCAAGGGTTCGAATGAGTCGTAAGGGATGCTTTTGTCGATAAAGTGTCGGGCTATACTCTCCAGTCGCGTCAGTAATAGAGATGCTTAGTTTGCACCCAACATCATTGACGATCTTGCCTCTGACTGAGCCTGTAGGTCACACTTGCGCGGTCAATCTTCCATATCCTTCCTACGTCTACACTGATGGGTTTGGAATTACTGTCTTCCATGGCTCATCATCTGAGATCGTGCACATTTAAACATTCCTGATTAATGTGGTTGTTGGAAAGTTCGAGAAAATTATCTCCATCGTGCGAATGAGACCCTTATTCTGGTAAGAAGGGACCGGGATGTATACGAGTATACGATGAAAGAAAATATATATTGCTGGTGAAGGCAGAACTAAACAGAAAGTGTTGGATCATTGGACGCCAATGAACTAGAGTGACGTAAGGGTGGTCTGCTCTGGCTCCTATGCAATTGACGTAGCGAGGGCGTCGTCCATTTGATCCTTGAGAGAGCTTTTCTCTACAGTCGAAATGTAAGACTGTCATAAGTCTCTACATGGTATTGTGTATTGATGTGAATGGACATGGAGTTGTCGGCAATCGTGTGAGATGTTTGTATTGTTTCGCTATCTCATCCGAGCTGAGCAGTGAGACTTCCTGTGTTTGGATTCGAGCCTTGGCTTGCCTCCTTCTCAGGGTGGTCGAGAATCTAGGAATTGCGGCACAGAGTCCTTGCTTACGGGGGCCAGGCTGGCTGTTGCCGAAGCTACAAGATCATGCACACCACTATCTGGGATTGTTCATTCCAATTTTCAACTTCTCCCAGGAATAGCCCAGCAGCTTTAAGATCTTGTTCAGCTCAACTGGCGGACGACATCTAGCTGTGTCAGATGGCTGTGATTACGGCCTTATGTGATATTATAGTGCCGCCGCGGTAACAGAATTGGGATCCACTGCTTTTGCTTGATCGAACATCGTGGCCACTGCACTATTTTTACTGCCACCACTTGCTGGAAAGTGAGCAACGATTTAAGAGATACGAAGGGTCACTTGCCTTTCTGATGCTCTCTGTGATATAAATTGAACCTAGCATGTGCTACCTAGGAAGCACTCTCGAGTGGCTAGTGAAGTCATAGCTGCTGAGGCGACCCGGGACTGCAACGCTCTCGCATAGTGCTAAGAGGTAGGTCGAGACTGTTAGCACCGTCTGCGTAAATGCGTGAGTCTGTCTCCCCAAGCGCGGCATAAAAAAGCGGCGCGAGTGATCTGAGTCTGTCTGAATAGGCAAAAGGCTGAAAACACCGCACAATGGTGCAGGACATATTGGTTCTTCGAGGAGAACCATCGGAACTCGAACAATTGGTTCCACGCAATGAGCCAGAGGAGTACTGCACAATCCTGAGGCGGCTTCGGCCTTTCGATGAGAAAGGAACAGTATTCATTTAGCGTGCCTGGTATCGAACATTCCCTTTCGCCATCGAAAGGCCTGTCGGTGGGCAATGCCTATAATTCGGGTGGAATTGAGCAGTCGCTGTATGTAATTCGATTTCTCGATCGTCTCGGGGGGAGTAGCGCTAACCGGTCGTTATTCTAGTTCCGCAACTCACTGTCGCTGAATCGCAATCTCTGCAGTCAGATCATCACGGTGTTGGCCCTAATACTCTACCACCGCCGGTGTCTACACCAATTGGTAATCGCACGTGTGCTACGCCTTATTTCTAAGAGGAAGGCATCCAGTGTCACAGCGGGTCGTAGACTCGTACTCGTAAAGACAAACCGAGAAAAGGGAGGTGTTTCTGATGCTGCTTGTGCCATCGTGTATGGGTTGAGACATTCGTTAGCTGTGAGGACTGAGCCTGAATGTTATTGCATTGTAGTGTCGATATAGATAAGACGGAGAGTTTCAAGGGTTGGCCTAATTGCTGCTGCATATCTATGAGTGTTGATGGAGGGGGGAAGAAAGGGCCGCCGCCACTACTCCACGTGCTCCCCATTCTGTGTGAGATCACGTGTCCTCGCAGCCTTAATCTTCACTTTCAGAGTCTCCCACAAACGCGAATGAGCAAAGTTACACAAGCCGCTACAGAGTAGCCTGCGGTGCTTCGCGATTGACGGGAGCAGCTGCGCATGATGGCTTCTAGGCTCTGAGCTTGCGTACTTGATTGTGCGTCTGGAATGGCATCAAGAAGTCTTCAGTGAGAGTCTATCAATGACAGCAATTGGAAACGTACTGGTTTCAATCACTTGCCATTACTATTGCGAGTCCCTCCGTAAATCTCTCAAGCGTAATCCGAATGTTATATCTCGGCCATAAAATGATCCTCAAGGAAACCCTCAAGGGAGCACTTTTTGTTGTTACGATATTGAATACATAGTAGATACCGAAAGGCCCGAAACCCTGGGGAGAATAGTACAAAAATAATATGGTGACGCCGTGGGCGAAGGGGCGAAGCTGGGCGGGGGATCAAATCCTTCTTGACGGATTGTTGGAATCGCTGTGTTCAAGAACACACAGTACGTGGGCACACAGTACCTGGACACACACCGCGCGGTAAGTCCGTTTACTCTTTCCTTTCTCCCTCTCCTAGATAGCTTCCAGATTGTTCATGTCAGTTCAACGTCTTTCTATACGCATGCCTCAAGGATTTCTTCCCACAATCTACATCGCGACAAAACCTAAATTCCGTTCTGACTTGACTAGACATCGTAGATACTTTGTGAAGTGGGACTTTTTGCGTACACTTAAGCAGACACGATAGATACTTCATATTCGACGTAGGTATACTTTATTCGACGTTTCCACTACTACCGTTACACATTACTACTACAATATAAACAGCAACCTACCCCAAGGCGTTGGCATACCCTCCCCATCCCTCTCGCGTTCTCGTCTACCCATAGACGCTCCCGTAGAGAACGTAAGAGGACGGGGCGTTAGAAGATTCGGCGTTCGTGGCATAGAGGCCCCCGCGGGAGGGAGGAGAACCTGCGGAGCCCGTCTTGCCTCGTCTAGCCGGCGTACCTCAAGTGCTCGGGTAACGTTCGGTCGGATATCGTCGAGGGTAATGTCCGCAAAGATAGCTAGGTGCTCAAGACGCCGCACCCGGGATAGGGCAACATAGAGTAGCCCTAACGGCCGCGGAGTACCCCTGCCCTTCAGATCTACTATCGCGAGGTCGAGAGTCATTCCTTGGGACTTATGGGTCATCATCGTGTACGAGACCATAAGAGGAAACTGCTCTCTCCATTGAGAGTCCGTAGACGTCCTCGTAGTATTCTGCGTACGGTACCGGCAGCAGGGGAAGATCGGGACTACCTTCGAAGGCATCAGGACCCCGGGAATGTCATACGGGAGAGCAGGACCGGTATACTTCGGGAAGTAGATTTGGACATACGCCGGGAGGGTGGTACGGGGATCGGTAACATCGGCATGCCAAACGATATCGACAACGTAACCGCGACTCCCGCTCACGAGACCGGCTTCCGTCCAAATGTTCGCCATTAACATAACCCGGGCCCCGATACTAAGAAGCAGCTCGGCGGTAAGGTCGTTGACCTCCTTACTCGAGATCGACGCATGCCGCGGGCTACTATGCCGTGCGCGGAGGAGTAGGACAGGTACATTCGCTTCGCGTAGGCGCGAGTAGTTCATGTCGTTGACGCTCTCCCGCGTAGCAAAGAGATAGACGTCCTGTTCCTCAAAAGTAGTCCGTTCTTGTCTCTCGAGCGTAGAAAGCAACCGGGGCTCGAGTGCGGAAGTCCGTAAGGTCCGGATTGCCCTCGCGCATATTCTCGAGGACCCGTCGAAAGGCAATGCTACTCGCATCCGTATCGCTTTGCCGGACGAGAGTAACGAATTGAACGTAACCGAGAGAGCGTCGTAAGCATTCTTACCCGCTATAGCAATTGTCGTATTAGGCCGGGGTTCGAAGAGGGCCGTTCCGCTAACGGGAGGGAGTTGGTAGAAATCGCCAGCAACAATGATACTGAACCCGGTAAAGTGGTGGTCGCTCGACTCCGGATAGGCTTCTCGAAGACGTTGGTCAATCCAAGCAAGCTTAACAAAGCTAATCATCGATTTCTAGTCGACAATCAGGTAGCTGACACCTTCCAAACGCTTTCGAATAGCGCTTACGCCGTCGGGGCCAAGTGAAGAGAGAGTTTCGAACCTTTGAACAGGAAGGCCAAAGTAGGCGTGGTCCGTATAGCCATGGATACCTTTCGCCGCGGCGCCGGTAGGGGCAATCCTCGCGACAGGACTCCTACGCGACGAGGTAGAAAATCGGGAACGTTGCATTGTCTCTAGCCGCGACGATACGAGCTGTATCGTATAGGACTTGCCGGTTCCCGCGCGACCGTCTACGTTGGCCCGGAGCGGATCCGGGCTAAGCCGTCTAAGGCACGTCCATAGTGTTCGACGATCGTTTCGAACAGTAAACGCTGCTCAGGGTTCAGGGAGGCTTCCGCGTTTGATGCCTCGGTCCCGTAGTCGAGGTTAATCGACGTGGACGCCTTGAGCGATTTCCAATGCTCGTCTTTTGCCGTCGGGAGAAGGAGATCTGGGAGTTCCTCGCTAAAGTTCCCAGCGAAGGCATCCCAATTCGCACTAAGATCTAACGGACGGGATGCTAGGTCATCGGGGTTCCTGTGGTCCGCCCCGCCGAGTCCGGCGTCGAGTAGCTCTTTGAAAATAGGCATGGTTACTCTCGTCTTCGAGATCCGCAGCCTCGAACTGATCTACCTCCTCCTCATGAGTAGGGATGTCGTCGATGTAGTTAAACTGTAGCTGGCGAGGGTCTCTATCCCGTAGGTAGTGGAAGGCGCCCTCCTATGTAACATACTCCGTAGAATCTAAAGTAGAGTTAGTATATAGTTGTCTAATCGTAAGCGGGAGACTCGGGTATACACGCCACAGAACGTGTAGAACCACCTTTAGGCGGCAGTAATCCGAGTACGAAATGTGCTCCGGATCCGAACGGTAGCGAGGGACATGACGGAGAATCCGGTCGGGGACCCAGCCGGCAAGTCTTTGAAGCTGCGGACGGTTCGTATTATGCCGGGTTAGGAACGTGAACAGCGTAGTAGCCTCGTACTCTTCGTCTCGTTCGATATACTTAACGTAGAGGCTTCTCCCCGGCCGCGTAGATTGCCGGTCCCCGTCGATATCCGGTGCGCCTACTACGGCGTCTCGATCCTGTTCGGCCCGGCAATCGAGGGTAAGGACAACCCGAGAACCCTCTACGAGCGGAAGATTGAGTAGGAGAAAGGTTACTTCTTGAGACCCCCAGTCTCGCTCCACAAGAAGTATTGAAAGGGTTGGAGGTAATCTCTCGAAGCTAAGAGATTGCGCGGGGGTAGAACTGTAGTGTATTGCTACACGAGGACTTCAATGGTGATCGTATTCGTGATCTACGACTAATTGCTTAAAGGAAGGGGAAGAACTATCTAGGTACCAGAGACTTCTTCCCCCTATGTGTGCGTTGTGCGTGCACGGTCCCGATCCGGAGTGCCTCACGTGACACGTGCCCTGTACGTACTACATGTTACATGTCTGCACTGACCACCATATTCTCAATAAGAAGCTTATTAAAGCTCTTCGCCGCGAGGGAGACGACCGGTCTCGAATCCGACACATGCGGGAGGACACTCTTGACTATAGCCGTATAGGGCGCCTTGGGGACCTCCGTCTTCGTACAATACTTCGCAATGTAATCGAAGGCAACCCGGACCGAAGTACACGGCGTAATGTCCATGTTCGCGCGGCACGCCATAATTGCCAAAGGACTATAATGGTTCATCGCGGTATCGTTTGACTTAGCGCAAAACATCGGGTACCGGGGATTCCGCCGAGTAGAGAGTTCCGCCGTGCCGATAATGTCTCGCGGGAAGTGGAATCGACGGTACTTCGAATCGTCCTCGGGGTTCTGTCCTTTACGGCGGCGTAGACAAACGGGATCGCTGCACTGCTTTTGTACCCGATTAACGATATCCGAGAGAAACTCAAGACCGTTCCGTACCTCGCTAGCCATAGATTGGATAGCGCCATTTGCCGTAGGCGCGGCTTCCCGCATCGGATTGGGGTTTATCGCCGTCAGGCGTAGTCCTCAAAAGCGCGCGTAGTCGTTCCGACTTTGTTCGCTTTGGAGATCTAGCTTAGGAGTCTCCGGGGACCAGAGGAACCAATGTGCGTGTACACTACCGCGTCCTTGAAACTCATAGCGAATCCAATAGTCCGTGTACCCGAACTTATCCTTGAGAACAATACGAAAGAAGGAATCTAACCGTTGTTGAAAGTGCTCAGTGGCTAGATGTGGATATTGTGACGGTCACCCGTAACCGCTCTGTCCATTGCACTGTACCTATATATCCCGCACTAAGCTGGTTCTCATCAGCTTAGTGTTCTGACCTTTTGGTCGAGTCGGTAGGGGTATCCGATTCCTCGCAGATATCATGATCCCGGCATCGCTGGCAAGCCTTGGTGATTGCGGAGGGTCGGTGGGCGGAGGCAAAGTGAGAGATCGGGAGATTGTACGAGCATCTCGAACATTGCCGCGTACTTCCTTCGGATGCAGTATTCTCGAGCTCCGTAGGAGGAAGCATCCGACGTCTCTTCGAAGGTCCGGCTTCGTTAGACATCGTAGAGGTATTGAGACGTCGTATATACGTTGAGGACTTGGCCTCTCAGTCAGCTGTGTATGTTTCAGACACCTTTTTCATGACTAAGCCACAGAAGTCCCGCTCAATGCGGATTCAAGGAGAGCCAATCATTTCGTCAAGATTTTCATGACTGCCCCACAGAGCGATTTGAGAGCCTCGAGTGTGTAGAATTGGCTCCGCTTCGCTTCGCCAACAACCCCTTGGCAAAATAACCTCACGTTCACGCGTCAAAAAGTGGTCGAGGACGTGAGCTTTTTTTACGCCCCAAATGTACACACTCATGAGGGGAGGACTACAATATGTTAGGAGCCGTGGTACCTACCTAGGTAGGTAGCTACTCCGTAGGACTGGTACAAACGATATGGTACTAACGGAGAGGTAGGTAGGAGACGTTGTAGCTTTCGCAGGGTTGTAACTTGTCTCTGATGTTGAAAACCGCGGCTTCCGTGCCCGGAAAATCAAACCTCTTGGCTTTGGCTTGTACACCTTTTAACTACACTCTGTGTGAGAGAAAGACACTGAGCTTACCTAGTTTTAATGATTGACACGCTGGTCTGCTGGGTCTCTACTTGCTGCTTACGTTGTTGTCGCAACCGGCCGTGTAATCGGCGATGCAGATACTACCGATAATGGTGACGCCATTGGTGGGGCTCACCAGCTATTCAGATAGGGGTAGGGTACTTCGGGATCCAGTTTAGCACAGCAAACTCGGCCATTTCAAGCTCCCCCACCACTTACAGCTTCCCAACCTCAGACCTTGATGAAGTTTGATTCGGATGGGGTGATTCCACCGCGGCTGGTGGACGAGACTTTATGGCAGCTACGGTCTACCTACGGAGTAAATGTCGCAGTCTGCAGATGCCTTTCGGCGGGAAGCAGTGCCACAATGCTTTTAAGTAGAAAGCCTGGCCCAGCCTCCTCACGCCGAGTTTCTTTCTTTCTCAATGTCGAACCCTTATCTTCTCCCACCTTCCCTTTATTACGTTTTCAAAGCATTCTGTCTTGCAATCTATTCAATTGAACTCAACAGCCATTCATCGTTAAAACAACCTCCACCATGCCCGTTTCAGCACCCAAGGCCGAACGTCTGACGGACCTCTTCAGCCTCAAAGGCAAGGTCGTAGTCGTGACCGGTGCCTCTGGCCCGCGCGGAATGGGAATTGAAGCTGCTCGCGGCTGTGCCGAAATGGGCGCTAATGTCGCCATCACCTACTCTTCTCGCATGGAAGGTGCCGAAAAGAACGTGGAAGAACTCACCAAGGAATACGGTATCAAGGCCAAAGCCTACAAGCTCAACGTGATGAACTACGATGACGTGGAGAAGTGTGTCAACGAGATTGTAAAAGACTTTGGAGCCATTAACGGTTTCGTCGCCAAGTAAGTCTCTCAGGCCTGACATCTACGTACAAGCTCCCCACCCCATCCGCTTCTCCTGATGCTAAATTCGTTTTTTCTGATATCTAGTGCTGGCGCTACGGCCGATGCTGGTGTTATCGAGGGTTCCGCCGCTTCATGGGATAAGGTCATCCAGATTGATCTCAACGGAACTGCGTACTGCGCCAAAGCTGTCGGCGCTCACTTCAAGAAACAGGGCAGTGGCTCCTTTGTTATCACCGCATCCATGTCAGGTCATATTGCGAACTATCCTCAGGAGCAAACATCCTATAATGTCGCAAAGGCCGGATGCATTCACATGGCTCGCTCTTTGGCGAACGAGTGGCGCGACTTTGCTCGTGTCAACTCCATCTCGCCCGGTTACATTGACACCGGCCTCTCCGATTTCATCGATCCGAAGACCCAGGAGCTGTGGCGCTCTATGATTCCTGTTGGTCGCAACGGATTGGCCAAGGAGCTCAAGGGCGCTTACGTTTACTTGGTGTCTGACGCCAGCACATACACTACTGGAGCTGACATCGTCATTGATGGCGGATACACGTGCCGATGAAGAAGTGAACGATGTGCGTACGTCACTGTGCTTTCCGTCTTCCTTCTTAGTTAGACAGTTCAATTGAAGAATTCCCGATACGAGTACATAGCTGAAGAACACTACCTAGGTATACTGTCTGGATGAGGAAGTGATATCAAAAATGGCCTGTAATTCTGCTCATGTCGATTGCGCCAATGTCTGTGAACTTTCTTTACCCTAGTTCCAAAAAGTTGAAACAGTGGCTGACATGGAATGCCAGCCACAGTACTTTGAACGAATGGCAGCAAGGGTGAAAGGGATTAGGCTCCACGAAGCGACCGAGTAATACATACTCCGTAAGCAGTTGACCCTACAAGATAGGTACTGCTCCTCGGAGAATGTGCGCAGTTAACTTCCGATTCGCATATTTCTATGATCCTGAAACGTTCCGCCAAACTATGAAGGTATGCACCGTAATTCAGGCCCAGACATCTCCATTGTGCCTTGCTTTAGGGTTGACGGTAGCGCAAGCAAGGAGTGACAGATACACATCAGCGCTGTGAAATACTCCAGAAGCACCAAATAGGTCTGTGTGACAGGAGCGCAAGGCCTGAGGTCGAGGTGTTTGGGGTTGGTAGTACAGCCATCGTTTCGGCGGATGACCCGTGATGATGCACATGCCGCCTGTTAATCTTGTGATACAGTCATGGTAAAATTACGCGACTGTGGAACAGCTGCAAGTAGGTAGTTAGCGACCAAACAATTGCTAGTCGGGCTGGCCTGGGCTACCCAGTTCTAGAACTTCTGCTTGATAACTCATAGGGGAAAGCCCCCAGTACAGGGAAGAAAACCTCTATGCCGTCGTAACGCTGTGTATCGGGCCAAACAATTGGAAAATGCTCTTTCCATTTTTAGCCTTCGGATCCGACTGGAATGGTCTGGTTCTATAGCACATTCGATTACAGCTCGCAATTTAGACAGGACCAACTCCGCATCGAAGCGACCGCCACGGGATTTGTTGAGCTTTCGTGCTCCGGCCCTTTGTTAATCACCGAGAGTAAGTTCCGATCGGACCTGAAGCGTCATTTCCTGCCCTGTTTGGGATCCCATTCAGACTGCGAGCTTTCAAGTTCTTTCGCAGACATAAAGTCACAAGAGTCGCTCCTAACGGTTTCTTCAGTGCGGCACACCAAAGCACCAAAAGAAACTCGCACCAACGCCATTATATATCCAATCAACGACGTCCTTTGGCCTTCACTTGTTATATTCACTGCATCGTTACACTAATGCATTGCTATCAGCCTAGAATTGCCATAATTGGCGGAGGCCCTGGCGGTCTCACTCTTGGATGCCTTCTGAACAAGGCAGGCGTTCGAGCCACCGTCTTCGAACGTCGTCCGGAGCCAAACGATGAGGATTATGATGCACCGTCTGGAATGCTCGATTTGCACGGGGAATCCGGGCTCAAGGCCCTCAAACAATGTAGTTTATTCGACGAGTTCCTGGCCCTAACGGGCGACTGCAGCGAGGAGACCAAGATATACGACTGCCATGGACATCTGCTCTATCATGACGCTGGTGGTAGCGCGGCAGATGCTCGGCCGGAAATTTCGCGCCATGCGCTCACGAGACTCCTGCATTCGAACATGCCGTCTGAAATGGTCAAATGGGGCCACAAGGCCGTAGAAATTGCGTCATCGACCACGGAAGATGAGTACACTGATGAAATAGTAGTGGATTTCGGTATTCACGGCAAGCAAGCGTTTGACTTTGTCGTCGGCGCGGACGGCGCCTGGTCAAAGGTGCGCAAGTATCTGACGCCCATTCCACCGACTTATAGCGGCGTACACTTCATCACGCTGGATATTTCCTCGGTCACGACAGACCATCCGGACCTAGCCGACTTCCTCGGGCAAGGATCCATGACGGCACTTGCATTTCGTAACGGCATTATCAGCCAACGCGGGCCAAGAGGATCAGCTCGATTCTACCTGGCGGTGAGCACAGCGGATGAGAACTTCGCCAAAACCTCCGGGCTGGGTGATAAGACCGTCAGTGAAGCCGCGCCCACGCTGGTCGAGGATGTCAGCCTGTTCGGCAGGTGGAGTCAGTCCTGGAAGGAGATTATCAAGGTAGCGTGCAATGCAGGGAAGTCTGGCAACAAGCTCGACATCAAGCCCCTCTACACACTGCCGAGTACGCATATGTGGGAGACTAAACCAGGCGTGAGCCTTGTTGGTGACGCTGCACACTTAATGACCCCATTTGCCGGCGAGGGCGTGAACCTGGCCATGCGAGACAGCCTGAACCTGTCGGACATAATTGTCAAGCTTGTCAAGTCGAGAAATACAAATGCGCACGATTTTCAACGCAATCTGACACCCTTGCTGGAGGTGTACGAAAAAGATATGACCTGCCGGGCGCAGGAAAGAATGGAAGAGGCGGCCAAACACCAACACGCGATGTTTGAAACAGAAAACGGTTCGGCCGAATGGGCGGCAATGTTCCGCGACATGTGCGGGGACTGTAATGAACACTGATTCGTATCGCAGGGGTGAACAAATGTGCGCGCAACTGCGGATGTGGGCAGTGTGCGTTTCTTTCAAAGTTGTATGACGACGTTGGTTTTACTTTACTTCAAGATTAGTATTCTTCTTAACACACCCTACTTTATAAGTCCTCAGATCTATCTATAATAATATTAGGCTAAAAGTGGAGTCGACACAAAAAGACGTAATCATGTCCGCAGCCTCTGATTGGTCGTTGGTCCGCAAGCTCT
>SRPN01000485.1:0-14170 GCA_018360045.1 Claviceps capensis | reverse complement strand
GCGACCGAAAAAAAGTGGAGCCAACTGGAAAAAAGTGGGGGACGGTTACAGGTCATCTTCCCCTGTCAGTTACAGTCTATCGTCCCCCTCCTCCCCTGAGGCATGCGGACGGGCTTCAGAAGCCAACACGTGGGAACTTGGATTCATCACGCCCTGTGCCTTACAAGAACAGGACAAGGACATGTATCTGCGGAACACTTGGACTTGCCAGAGAAAGCAAGGGGACGCGAGAAACATCATAACATTTTGAGAAATTTACATTTCATGACCGAAGAAAAGGCCTGAGTACTACCACGCTGGAGTATCATCGTCCCCGAGCTCCGAGTGTGTGAAAGGCGAATGACTACCATGAGTGTGCCCTGGGATTGGTAGCTGGGTTATAATGAAGAGTTAGAAAGTCATTGTGGGCTATTCACGAACCCTCACAGGTACATGTCGACAAACTCGAGTCTCGACGTCGATCATATTAACACTCCGTCGAGTGCGTCACCCGACAGGCCAGAAACCAAACCATGTCTGCAGCAAAGTCGCCTCTCTCCCTCAGGAGACCCAGAAAACATTCCGCCACGACATCAGAAACCTGTGAACTCACGATTGCGGCCGACTACATCGCCACCATCTTCTTCAGCTTCTCTGGACCTGGCCGGTCGTAGCAATAGCGAATCAAGGCTAGGATATCGCCTATCCTCTCCCTCGAGAGCCCAAACCCACACAAAGCCTTGTGGAGTCTTCGCATCGACAGACCCATGAGTGCCTCTACTCCATAATACTGCGCGAAGACGAATATCTTGGCATGGGAAATGAAAAGCTTGGAGTAGTCCCTGTCCATGTCCTCGTTGTTGAAATACGGCTCGTCTATATCGTCGGTCTCAGGCCAGGTCTTGCAAGATGCCTCATACGGAATCATGTATGAGTCGGATGAGTGTGCCTGATTCTTATACTCCTTACTTTGGATAAATCGGCACCAGAGGTTGTTACGCGGTCGTCTCCATTGCCGTGCCTTATCCTCATGATTGGCTTTGCGATATGATTCGTGTCCGCGGGTGGGTGCCGGTATCTCAAGTGGGAGACGATAGTTTCCCGTATAGAGGTATTGTGCGAATGCAGACACGGTCCCGACATCGTCATCCCGAAGCGAGACATACCCTTGCTGTCCCTCGGCAAAGGAAATATCGACGATGCTGCCCAGCGGTTCGCTGTTTCTTTTCACCAGCTCTGAATGAACGAAGATCTCTATCTTGGCCTGACCGACCACGAACTTGCAGGGCTGGGATGCGAAGATTCTGTGTGTCAGGCGTTTTTACGCATGAGCTTTGCTATCGATCAAATGGGGGAGAGAGCGCGAGTTTGCTCAACATACCCTTCGGATAACGACGCCCCCGTATCGCCCGTACTCATCACTTCGTGTTTCTCCATTGCTTACATGTGGCAGCGACGGTGTGCGGGATCAAGTAGTCCGCTTGCGAAGTTGCGATACAGAGGCCTGCGAACATTGAAGACCAACGAGAAGACCAAGATGAGAAGTTACCGAGATCCACAGAAATTCGAAAAAAGAAAAGAAAAAAGTCAATGGTTCGATGTAGGTTGCGAAGGTCTTCGCAAGAGGATAGCGCATGAAGAGAAATTTGGTGCGTTTGCGTCTTTCGCGTCGTCATTCTCATTCATTTTCTTCGTCCTTTTCCATTGGTCAAATCGGGTTGAAGCTTCCCGCCAGAGATACTGTCTTGTATCTTCAGACGTCCAATAGCTTCTCATCAGACCATGCAAACGCGCGCACTACACCAATTCCAGGTTTGGCATGTGCGCAAAGACTCAAATCTTTTGATGAGCCATACGATTACAAATAAGGAGACAGAACGAGCAGAAAGTGCACGTCTATCTTTCTAAACTATGTATGCTCTCGCCTATGTCTCACAAGAGATGCAGTCTGAGCAAGACTCCTTGATCAGCGCTTAGAGTTGGTGCTGCTCACGATGAGCGAAATCCGAGTAAATTAATCCGTCAGCTCCGCGGGCGCGACCTGAGTAATACACTCACTGCGCGACGGAAAGCTGAGTTATACTTCGTGTACTCCTATTCACGACATCCCCTGTTGACAAATCATAAGGAGTCCTGTAGGTCTTCAATCAATGTGTCGATTCCGCACTTCATGGCCACTTACATGGATCAGCATCGTCACTTCGGCCTCACGACTCCATCAGACGCATCAATGCACGCGAGCATGAAACAGCCATATTCGTTGCAGCAAAGAAAATCTTCGAATTTCGGAGAAATCTCCGTTTATGCTTGCAACGGGACCTTATGGCCGGCCCGGGCACGTGAGCCACACGGCCAGCGATACGCCGAGAATCATTATACATGGTCTCGAAATCCGAATCGTTTTGAGCAAGAAAGGTCATCGCGATGCATCACCATCCCCTACACGTACGGTTCTACTTAGTACTAGGTGCAAGTCAACGACACCAACTTCAACACACCCCATTGCGCATCGCCCGACAAGCCAGAAACCAAGCTATATCTGCCGCAAATTCCGCGTTCCTCCTTAGGAGGCCCTCAGAGCATTTCGCCACGTCATCTGAAACTCGTGGATCCATAATCGCGGCCGAGTACGACGCCACCATCTTTTTCAGCCTGTCTGTATTCTTCCGATCGTCATCGTAGCAGAACTCTACCAAGTCAAGAATGTCGTTTACTCTCTTTCTTGAGAGGCAGAATGCTTGCAGAGCTCCGTGGAGGTTGTTCATCGAAACGCTCTTTAACGCATATACGCCGTAGTGCTCCGCAAAATCGAAGATCTTGACATGGGCGATTAAGAACTCAAAGTAGTCCGTCTCTGAGTGGAAATATGGCGTAGGTGCATATACCTCATTCATTCGAGTTTCGAGACCCCATCCTTCCGGTGAAGTTCTCTGGATTTCCTATAATTCGAGTTGGCTTCAAAATGGCGCCAGTGGGCGTTGTCTGGGTGCCCCCATTTAGGTTCATAGTCCTCAGATTTTCCTTTTTGCTGCGAAGCGATTTCACGGTCAGGTGACGACAAGTCAGTGGGCAGGTGATAGTTCCCTATATGTATAAATGAAATCGGCGAAAGCGGCAAAAGTCCTGACATCGTCATCTTCAAGCACAACACACCCTTGCTGTCCCTTAGCAGAGGCGTCGTCGATAAGTTTCCCTAGTGCTTCGCTCTTGCTTGCCACCAATGCCGAATGCAACTTAAACTCTGTCTTGGCCTCGCCTACCACAAACTTGAATGGCTGGGACGTATAGGCCCTGTATCTAGAGCGTTTCTTCTCGCTAGCATTGGCTGTCGGAAAATTCGCAGAGGGGGCGTGTAGTTTGGTCACCATACCCTTCAGATGGCAAAGTCTTCATATTTGCAGTAAGTCTATTCACTTCGGGTTTCCCTTTCCCAGTCTGCCGATCTTTGCTCTCGGAGCCATCTTCTGGGCTTTCACTCGACGTTCGTCGGGAATCCGCACGTATGAGATACATCACCAGGTTCTCAAATATCGAATGGAAGCACTGTTCTGAAGACCAAGTATTTTTTATTTATTTTTTGAACATGGCCTCTTGTGGTGACGCGCCGTCCTTATTTCCGTTAGTTGGAAGCAAATTCGTGAATTTGGCTGCATGCTTCATTGCAAATGGCCACAAGGTATTATTGAGCGTGCAGGACGTGCGCT
Organism: Claviceps capensis; assembly: GCA_018360045.1. Taxonomy (NCBI): domain Eukaryota; kingdom Fungi; phylum Ascomycota; class Sordariomycetes; order Hypocreales; family Clavicipitaceae; genus Claviceps; species Claviceps capensis. The sequence goes on along the minus strand of SRPN01000485.1, from coordinate 10,487 downwards.
GATGGAAGTTGCGCGATCAACGACAATCGAATCGCAGCTCCCCGACACAATGTGGCCATTTGCAATGAGACACACAGCCAAAATTACGAATTGTCTTCCGAGTAACGGAAATAAGGACGGCGCGTCACCACAAGAGGCCATGTTCAAAATACTTGGTCTTTAAAACAATGCTTCCATTCGATATTTGAGAACTTGGGGGTGTGACATGTCTCGCATGCGTGCGGATTCCCGACGAACGTCGGATATAAGTCCAGAAGATGGCTCCGAGAGCAAAGATCGGCAGACTGGGATCGGGATGGAAGGTCCCAAGCAGGCGGTTGAGACTTGAGAGGAGAAGAAAAAAGCGCAGTGGTTTGATGTGGACGTGAAACTTGACAGTTGTCGCAGAGAATATAAGCATCCTGAAAATAAGGTAATGCGTTTGCCCATCTTCATTTTCATGTCTTCGTCTTCTTCCATTGGCTACATTGGCTTGGCAACGCAGACTGATGCGTTCTCACCAGGTCATGCAAAACGCGCGCCCAATGAACTAAATGCTCAAAAGGGTGAGGCAGAGCATCTCGCTCAGATCTCTTCCATGACTCCTCGTTACGCGCCAATTTCTCACGAGAAGTAGGCGCGGCGCACAGCATGGCGGAAAGATGGCCAGTTACTCAGTGATATCCTGTTTACGTACTTGCAGGCGTGCCGCGTTTGACCCTCTATCTACACGCTGCGCCTACGAGACCAGTATAGAAAGGTATTGAAAGACCATGGTTGGCCCTCACCAGCACATTAACGGGGCGTTGGTTGCCGAAGGTACAATGATGAGTAGGTAAGAAAGATCGCGTTCTGCTTCACGGTTCACCTACGTTGCCCCCAAATACATGTCCGCAAGGTCCAAGTCGCTACCTTAACGCTTCGTATATCTCGTCACCCGACAAGCCAGAAACCAAGCTATATCTGCCGCGAACTCCCCACTCTCCTTGAGCACATCCTGAAAACATTCTGCCAAGACTGTTGAGACTTCTGAATCCATGATGGCGGCCGAGTACGAAGCCACCAGTTTCCTCAACTTCTCTGGGGCCGGCCGTTCATAGCAGAAGCGGACTAGGGCCAAAATATCGTCTACTCTCACCCACGAGAGTCGGAATTCGCACAGAGCTTTGTGGAGTTTTTGCATCGCCACATTCATAAGCGCGTCTATTCCGTAGCAGTCTGCAAAGACGAAGATCTTGGCATGGGCGATGAGGAGTTGGGAGTAGTCCGTATCCATGTTCCATGTGTTAAGAATCGGCACCACTGGAGCTTGTATTTGTCTTCTGCAGTTTGGACAATTGACTGGGTTGGAAGAGGGTGTCTGATATCCATACTCTTCGCTTTTTTCGAATACTGTCCAGTGGTCGTTAACTGGTCGACCTAATTCCTTAAAAGAGTCACTACAAGTGCCTGCGCAATGCGCTTCTTTTCCGTTGTCAGATGGCAACCCGTCACATGATAGATGGTAGTCCCCCTTGTAGATAAACTCGGCAAATGCGGCAATGGTCCTGACGTCCTCATCGGCGAGCACGACATAGCCTTGCTGACTCTCGATAAAGGGACCGTCCATCAACCGTCTCAGTGCTCTGCTCTGGCTTGCCACTAGCGTGGAGTGTATGAATAGCTCTTTCTTGGTTTTGCCCACCACGAACTTGAACGGCTCTGACATGAGAATTCTGTGACAAAGTTGTTTTTATTGCGTGAGTATGCGCGATCAAAGCTTTGGTGGAGGGAGCGAGAGTCTGCGCAACGTACCCTTCGTATGGGGAAGCCTGCATATTGCTAGAATTATCCATGCTTCTCACAATCCTCATATTTTTCCCTACTTCTCAGCAGCGACAATAACGGTGAGCGAGAAAAGCGAGTTTGTTTGCGAAGAAGGTGTCGATGCAAAAGGAAGAGCAGAAGATCAAGATGACGAAATTTTAGCGAGCACCAATTACTTGGATTAATAGGATCTGGTTCGTTTGCCTCTTCGTTTCATGAAAGGGCCGTGTTTGAGCTTCTCGACAGAGAGACTGATTTGTGTTTTCGACGTCATAGGCCTTCTTCCCAGGCTGTGCAAACGCGTGCCGACACCGGAGCCATCCAGACGCGACCTGACATACCCAGATTCTCACGGGCCAGACGCACACAATGTAGAAGACATGTCTGACATCTCGGTTCTCTTCCTTGTCCTTGAAAGTTGGAACTGCTCCAATGCTGGCATTTGCGCAATGCAGCCCGCTGTGGCCCATATTCTCCATGAATGATGAGTCCGCTGCCCGATTCCCCTGTTTGCATAGTTGCAGGCGAGCCGCGTTTGTAAGCCTGTTTAAGCGCTGCGCCTACGATACCGGTACAGAAAGAACGCCTTAAGATCTTTAAATCTCATGGTTGGCCCTCTGTCGCAGACTGCAGTCTCAAACTGCGAGCACTACAGCCCTGCATCGCCAATTCTTATTCGGCCGATCCGGTGCACACTGCACGCGAGCATGAACGACACAGTCTCAGCGGCACAAGGAACTCAAATGTTTCTAAGCTCCCATATGTTGAGAAAGTTTCATCTATGATTGACAAAGAAATCCGGTACAGGTTTGATCTGGTCTGGTCGTTTCACCACCGTCCACGGACTACCGCCGGCCCGGGCCCGTGAGTCACTGTTCTGATGGAGAGCAACATGTCACAGATAATGTTGATCTCAAAATCCAATTAATCGTCATGAGATTGAAAGCTTTTATGGGGTTTTGGGTGTCGAGGATGCAACGATGAGCAAGTAAGGTTCGATAAGGACATCGCGGTCTGTTTTCAACGACCCCCGCACGTGTGACGTAGGAGTCGACAAAGTCCAAGTCGACCACCTCAACACCACGCAGATCGAATCACCCGGCGGCTCAGAAACCAAGCCATTTGTATTGCGAATTCCGGCTTATCCGTCAGGAACTCGAAAAATAATCCTGCCACTTCATCTGAAAAGTGTGCCCTCATGATTGCGGCCGAGTACATCGCCACCATTTTCTTCAGCTTCTCTGGACCTGGTCGTTCGTAGCAATAGCGAATTAACGCCAGCATGTCGCCTACTCTCTCCTTCGAAAGTGGAAACCTGCATAAAGCCTCGTGGAGTCTTTGCATCGACAGATCCATGAGTGCCTCTACGCCGTAATTCTGCGCGAAGACGAAGATTCTGGTACGGGAAATAAATAGCTCGGAGTAATCCTTGTCCATGTGCCTGGTGTTGAAATACGGCACCTCCAAATCGTCGATCTCAGACTCAGATGCCTCACATGGAGTCATGTGTGATACGGATGAGTTTACCTGATCCTCATATTGGTTGCGTTGGATGGATCGGCGCCAGATTATGGGGTCTGAATTGTGGTACGTCATCCTCAGAATTGCCCTCGTCATGCGGTTCGTTTCCGATTTCAGGTGCCGACATGTGGAATGAGAGCTGGTAGTCGCCCGTGTAGATAAATTGAGCGAACGCAGAAATGGTCTCGGCATTGTCATCTCGAAGCACGAGAGAGCCATTCCGACCCTCGGCAAAGGAAGTATCTATAATCTCGCCGAGGGCTTCGCCCTCTCTTTTGACCAGGTCTGAATGCAGCAAAAGCTCTCTCTTGTCCTCGCCGACCACGAACACGCACGGCCGAGACGCGAAGATCCTGTGTATGAATAAGCATTTGTCCACGTGAGCATGTAATATCGAATCATTGGCAGAGGGAGCGTGAGTATGCGTAACATACCCTTCGGATAGCGAAGCCGCCATGTTGCTAGTGTTGTTGGTCTCGTTTCTCCCACTTCTCAGCAGTGCAACAGCCGAAAACATCGGCGTAGACAGGTACTGGCTGATACTTTTGGAGCCAAGATCCTCTTGCATAGTTTTCAATCAAACCCACGGCATCTTGCCCGCGAGTATGTCCCGGAAAGCGCGGCATAGCACAGATAAACAGCGAGCGGCGAAGATTGCATGATGCATTTGCGTAACGAGCCACTCAGTCGCCGATAACGGCCGTTGAAAACGGCGCTGTACCCCACGACGGGTAATTAAGTGGAGTTTCAGGATGGTGTTTGACTCCTGATGAGGAGGGGGAAGCATCTCGGATCTGCGATTGATTGATAAGATAAGGAGAAATACGATTGATGAGGCCGATGACCACCGGTAGTTGTGCCGCACTTAGGAAAGCATTTGTCCCTAGCACATTGCACGTTCCTCTCTGTCTGCCGATTCTGTATTCCTCATCGTGTTCGCAATTCTCGGTAACTTTTGGCCTTTCAATCCCTTCATCGCGTTCATAACCACAATGGGAGACGCTGCACCGCCGGTCTCGGGCCACATTGTCTTTGTAGATGGACAAATCTACCAGACCCCATCAGATAGCTCTCTGTCCCCCATGTTCGCCTCCTGTATGGTCGTCCGCGACGGATATATCTCTCACATTGGCTCCGAGAACGACGAAGCCGTCGTCGCAGCGAAAACCGCCGGTGCCACCGTCAAGCATCTGAACGGCCAGACTGTCCTGCCCGGCTTCATTGACGGCCACTTACACCTGCTGCTCGTCGGACAGGCGCTCACCAAGGTCTCACTGGACCACTGCAAGAACTTCGATGACATCAAGCGCGAGATTAAAGCCTACGCCGAGGCCAATCCGGGCGTGTCGAGCATTTCATGCAAAGGGTGGACGCACTCCATGACGCCAGAAGGCGTGGACGCCGGTCTGCTAGATGACATTGACCCGAGGCCCATCTTTGTCGATACCAAGGATTTGCATTCTACGTGGTGTAACTCGAGAGGTCTGCAAGAGATATGCCGCGTCATGGGCATTGGGCCTGAGTACCCTGATCCGGCTGGCGGGACCATCCAGAGAGATGCGGACGGGAATCCCAACGGGGTATTCCACGAAGGGGCCGTGTTTGACATCATCTGGCCCTTCAAGGCCAGGGTGGCTTCCATGGAGGAAAGAAAGAACGCCATCCGATCTGCGCTGACGGCCTTCAACGCGGCGGGATACACGGGCATGGTTGACATGGCCATGGACGACACCATCTGGGACCCGCTCATCGAGCTGAGAAACGAGACAAACGGGCTACAAGGAATGAGAATCGCGGCATATTGGTTCATGAAGCCCACCGACAGTCTGGACGCTGTTCTAGCACAGGTTGACCGGGCGGCTGCACTGGCCAAACAGTACAACGCTGAGACTACGCCCGACTGCCGCGTTGTCGGCGTCAAGGTGATCTGCGACGGCATCATCGACGCGTGCACTGCGTCCCTGACTGATCCGTACTCCAGCGGCCAGAACCCAGACTCGCTATGGCCGGCGCATCTCCTTCATCCTCTGGTGGAGAGGGCCCATGTCACAGGACTGCAGGTCGCTCTGCACGCCATCGGCGATAAGACGATCCAGATGGCCATTGACGTGCTCGAGAAGAACACGGATAGGTCGCGTCGTCCACGCATCGAGCATCTCGAGCTCGCTTCCGCCCGTGATGCCCGCCGCCTCGGTGAGCTGGGCATCACGGCTTCCATTCAGCCCGTCCACGCTGACCCGGCCATCCTAGGTGCCTGGCCACGCCTTATTGGCGAGGGCCGCTGCAAGAGAGCATTTGCGTACCGCGAGTTTGCTGATGCAGGGGCACCTCTGGCACTCGGCTCAGATGCTCCCACCGCGCCGCATGAGCCGCTGCCGAATCTGTACGTTGCCACGACGCGGCGCTCCTACCGAAAGCCAGAATTGCAGACAGTCGTCAATCCTGAGTTTGCTCTAACCGTCTGCCAAGCCATGGCGGGGGCAACGCATGGGTCTGCCTACTCGACGTTTGCTGACCAGTGGACCGGGAGTTTGCGTGTGGGCTTGAAGGCCGACTTTGTGGTCTGCGATGTGGTCTTGACGCCGGAACAAGTGGTGAAGGGGGTCGTGAAGGAGACGTGGTTTGAGGGGGCGAGGGTGTTTTAAGGAAGAGCATTTTGAGGCAAGGCGTTTATAAGGCAATGTGTCTCGACATAGGAGGCAGGGATAGAATGGACGGCATCATGAATGGAATGGGTATGGAAGTTGCGTGATGATATGTAGCATGAGCGAGCGTACTGAAGCGGAAAGCGATAAACATGAAGTGTTTTTGAATGACAAGCTGAATTGATAGCAAAGAACTAGAAGATATGTGTCAGGGACTCTCGGGTTCGCGATAGAGTCATTGTTGTCGTGCACTTGGTGGTTTGGTGATTGCGCAAGGCCGCATCGCTTTGTCCAGTGCTTCGGCGTGAGGCTTTAATTCTCCCTCATCACCCATCTGGATGCAGGAAGTCTTCATAATTTGATCTCTCTTCTCTCCATTACACGAGATACAGACCGTTGGTCAGGCCAAGATGCCTCGATTTCGTTTGAACACCCGCTCCGTTGTCCGCGACCTTGAAGAAGACGCGCCGCACGGCAACGAAACTCGGAGGAGCGCGTGGAGACCTCGAGGAACCACTCATACGGAATTGAGAATCTTGGCCTCACCAACGGTCTGTTTCTCGTGTAGTAAAGAGAAAAGACATCAAATTATGAAGACTCCCTCCATCCAGATGGATGATGAAGAAGAGTTATCTATAGCGCCAAACCGAAGGCTGAAGCACTAGACCAAGCTTTGCGGATCAAACGATTGAAGGAGCAGATTGAGCGCGTGAAGTCAGAAGAAGTGCCTCGCGAGACGACAACGATGACCCTCTCGAGAACCCGAGAGCCCCTAGGATTATGACTGCAACGAAAATGGACTTAGGCAGACCAAATATATGACAGATGGGGTCAAATTTGCTTAGAATCGATGGTTGACATGCGATAAGCATGGGAAATTGGAAAACACATTTGGTCCTTCATATGGGGGGAGAAGTCGCCAGATGCTTCGCGAAACAAAAGTGGGCGCTATAAACATCAACATTGAACAGACCCGGAAAAACTTTGCCCCACCTCGAACTAACCTCCAACTTTCCCCAGCTCACCATCCAAACCTACCACCAAAAGCTCTATCGCCGACTCGACCCATCAGGACAATCAGCTCGTCGCGACCCTTTTTCGTTTCTTAAATATCCCTTTACTCCTATTTCCGGCCTACCAAACTCGCCTGTCATGACTGGTCGCGGTGGTGGTGGCGGTGGCGGTGGTGGTGGTGGTCGTCGCGTTCTTCTCCCGCCCATGTATGTGTGCTACGATTTGTTGCCCTCAGCCCTTTTTTTGTTTTTGGGGGGGGGACGAGAATGTCTGATATCAGAGCTAATAGTCGTCCAGTAATATGATCTTCAAGCTTCTTCAGTCTGTGAGTCGGTCCGGATCATTCTCTCGAATACTTGTTGGTCCAATTTGTTTCTGGCGCAAAGGTGTGGAATCGCGGAAGGGAGACAAGGGAGGCTCGTCGTGATGGAAGCGTGCAGATGCAGATGGCAGAGCGATTGCTGTATCGGGTCAAAGCAGCGGCTGCGAACGCCACGTCTGTCTTCGCTGTATAACGACCGCGGTCGAGCATACTCTGCTTTTGTCTGCCGATCCCGACGCCGCCTCCATCATCGAGTTCTTCTCTATAGTGATGCGCAGCGCCCGTTGAAGTCTGAGAACGCATGCTAACAAAACATCAGAACGCTACCGTCAGTGTGTGGCTGTACGAGCAGCTCTCTATTCGCATTGAGGGCAAGATTCGAGTAAGAATATATACATAGCGGCGGGCTTCTTTAACTGGCTTGTCCATCTTCTAACTCGCGAGACAGGGCTTTGATGAATTTATGAATCTGGTCATCGATGACGCGGTCGAGGTCTCACAGATTACAAAAACGAACGAGGAGGAGACGAGACGGTCACTCGGTACCTATGCTCCCCGCTCTACAAGTGCTGCTTCAGGCCATGGTTCGCAGGCTGACTCTATTGAACAGGCCAGATTCTCCTTAAGGGAGATAACGTTTCGTTGATTCAAAATCTATCGAGCTAGGCTTCTTGGTTCTCACACCTTTAGAGGTCGAGATTTATCCTCTGTCGCAGTTCCTGTTCGAGGGTTAGGACTTCGCCAAGGGGCTGCGTTGTGCACACGGAATGTGCGGTCAGTCCTGTGAGTCAAATAGGATTAAGGAGGCTACAACCTACGATTGCGAATAAAGCACAGCGGCAGCTCAGGTGTATGTCGCGGCGCCGGCTGCCTTTTTTTTTTATCTCGAAAGGTTTTGCAGCGATTTGCGTTATTGTTCTGGAATTGTAGAGGCAATCTGCTGGGAGCGGGCTATGGCTATTCAAAGAGGGCTCACTGAGGAGCAGAGCAGAAAGCTCTATTCAGCCAAGAAATTATATGAAGCCGGCCTGCCATGCATCGCGCCGTGTGCGTGATGGGCTTCAAGGACGACAGTTGGGACATGTTTGCATATACATTGTCAATATTGTAGCAATGCAAAATCAAAACATTAGTAGTCTCGTTCATCACTTACTTCTTAATCTCGCATCATTTGGGATACATATGTGATTGTGGTGCAAGTAAATTTGACAGACTACGGTGTTAGCTCTACGATGATACTCTCGAGACCGCAAATTATCTATAGGCCTGTTGGTACCAAATTGCGTGTGCCGTTTCCTCCCATAAAACATGACCAGATCCTCTCCTCGATCAGTCAGACATCACACCAGCACTCAAGTCTGTCGTAATTCAACGAGCTTGTTGGTCCTGCGACAGCCCGCGAGAAATTGTTTTTTCCTGTAGGGTGGGAGATGTCACCTGTAGACCCACTTTCACCTCTCCTCCAGAGTCGAACTTCACAGACAACAAAAGACCCAAGGGATATGGTTTCCCCAGGTTGTCAAGATTTACAAAGCGCACGGAATACGGAGTAGACGTCAAATACCACCCTCCGTTGGGAGCATGCTCAAGCCGCCGTCGAGATGCGCGAGTTCATGGACTATGTCCACAGCGCATTCTATGAGGCGACCGGCTGGAGCCGCGACAACTCGTACGCTGCGCTCGATGGCACATCAGCTGGTATAGTACACGATCTTCTCTCCGTCTAGCCAGCTTCGCGAACCGCATTGCTGGGGGTCTCGCAGCTCTCATTCCATCCCCACTGTACAATAGAACGTATACTAACGTCAACCTTGCCCCTATCCGTACAGCGCTGTTAAATTTCCAGACACCGCGCGGTCTGCGCCTAACACTCTCCTCCCTCGCAAGCGCCAACTTTGCCACCTCGTACCAGCTCGGCTCCGTAGGCGTAGTCGACGGCTCGATATCGTACCTATTCTCCTCGGTACCTCTACGGATTCACATCACGCCGCAGTCCGAAACCGTGCCGCTTCCCGAACTATTACGATCCTACCGACCGTTGACGCCCCTGTCGGCATTATCGCTCGGGGACGGGAATTCTTCACAGACGACACCGCCCGAAGGCCATACTCCGTCACCGTCGCTACCGTCTCTCTTTTATGGCAGGTTATATCTTCCGCAGTCGCAGCTCGAAGCACTGGTGGTTAAGAGAATCACACCCGCGCTGCAGGTACAACTTAGTGCCGTGTCGGCAGAGTACCTCCGCGACGGCGGCACAATCCTCGGCCTGGCGCAGTACGATGTCGGCAACTACGCATTCGAGGGCCTAGTGTCTTCGGATGGCGGCCTCCTCGGTCTACGAGGGATTTATAATTTCGGCGGCGACGCGCACTGGGCCTCTAAGCGCAAGGCCGAGGGCGCGGCCACGACCACGACGTCGACAACGAATGGCGGCCCTGCAGAACGGGAGCGCATCTATGGACGTTTCAGCACAGGAGGGGAGATATACTACGGCACGCTGAATAAGTCGGGGGGTATGAGTTTGGGGGGTCGGTTTGCCACGTTGCCGGCGCACAAGGGGACGCCTTTGTGCGCGACGTTGACGATGAACCCTCTAATGGGGAACATTGCGGCGAGCTATGCCGTCAAGGCTGGCAGGCATAGTAGTTTGGCTTCGCGGCTGGAGTTCAATGTGTTTAGCTATGAGAGCGCGTGGGCTGTGGGCATGGAGCTGTGGAGGAAGCCGCTTCGGCGACTGGATGTTGAGGAGCCCAAGACTGCGCTGTGGAGGCCTGCGCGGGAGAGAAGCTTCGAGGCGAAACTCGGATGGAGGCTTGATGTACCGGGGGAAGAGCCAGTATCGGGACAACAGCCGGAGTCAGTGGCAGTGCCATCGCCAGTGCCGTCGGTGGCGTCGTCACAACTAGAGCCGGAATCGATACTCTCGCTGTCCAAATTAGCCAAGCCCGACGCAGAGGAATACGCAGGCGTGCTCAAGGCGCGACTGGATCAGAATCTGCGCATTGGCATCTTGTGGGAAGGACGAGTCAAGTCCTTGCTGTTTAGCTTGGGGAGCGGAATCGACCTCAAGAAGCTAGATAAGCCGTTCCGGACTCTAGGCCTGGAGATTCAATTTTCATCCTGACGAGGCATGGGATGAGAAGGAGGCGAAATCGAGGGGGGGGGGGGGGGGGGGGGGGGGGGGGGGGGGGGGGGGGGGG
>SRPN01000484.1:0-14258 GCA_018360045.1 Claviceps capensis | reverse complement strand
AATGCATTCGAAAGCTGTGGTGAAAAAAAAAAGTGTTGTTGACGCGACGCGCCGCGAGATGCTTACCTCCAAGGCAAGCGCTAAAAAGAGTATGTACCGCGCTAGCAGGGCACCAGAAACACACTATACCATTTTAGGTAATTGCGGTGGTGATTAGGCAGTTATTGAGGTGCTCATTAAGGTCTCCCGAAGGCTTGCGTGTCCTGCGACAATTATGGGGCTCCGACCCCGCGAAGCTGTGGCGCCTCCGAAAAAAAGCAAGATTTCTTGTGCTACGGAGAATTGAAGTCGAATGGTTGCTGGGGCTGTGGCCGTCGCTTCAATCGGTTGCACGACTTTGCTCGTCACCTAAAGACGCCGACTGGCCGCAAATGTATTCAGCCTCTCTACGACGAAGAACGACAGATGAGACAATATGCATTGACTGAGTCCCCGACCAGTCAACTATCGGACGACTCCGAAGTCTCGCCATCAATATCATGGCCTGGATCATTTTCGTCTGCCAGTATCGCCGATGAGTGTGTTCCTTCGCAAGCACAGCTACAGCAACTCCCATTCGACTTCTCGTTTACGCCCTTTCATGACCATCACCACCCGGAAGGCTGTCCCTTATCGCAGACGGAGGTGAATGCGAGTGGCATGTGCGCGAGCGTGAGTCCGTCAGATACGAACTCGTCCATGAGGACTTTAGGTGCAACGGTGCCTGGCATATCGTACATGGCGTGGTGGCATTCTTATATGGGTTCACTATCTTCCTTGGAGCGTGCTAGCGAGTTTGCATCAGACGCATACTGGCACGGAAGGCATGCGAGATTAGATTGCATGGAGGAAGAATCCAGTCCATTCTCGGCTATTCATGTGCAGAGGCTACATACAACGGAACACAGTTTTCGCAGATATCTTCCCTTCTCCCTGTTAAAAGCGCAACGAGAGGGCGCTATTGACTGAGCAGAATCGACTCAATTATTTAATTGCTGAGAACATCGGTATATGGGTAGGCTGAAATGAAACTGGAGACTGAACAGTGAATACTGCTCGAAATCGTCAGAATGGGGATCATGATCTCCAACAGCTTTCCTACCGATGACGTTAGTCAGTGTAATAGGCCGTAGAGTGCTCAGCAGCACGATATTGGAAACGAGACAAAAGAAATAGCACCGGCGGGAGGAAACAGAATTCCTGAGAAGCTGGGTAATATCCAACTCCCAACTTGACCACCCCCTTGTTTCCTCTTCAGAGACGAAGAATCACGACATCAAGGAGAGTAATTTATCATCGCCTCAATTGCAAGCTCCCAGGAGTCCCAGGTTTCAAGATGAGGCCGAAGCTTATCTTGACAAAATGAGCTAAGCCTTTTCTTTGACGTCTTACCTTAGGCTTATCTTGAATGTCCTTTGCCTTTTCATCTTGTTCTTCCACGTGCATTGCTCTCTAGTATGCTGATAATAGATGCATACGTCGACCACTCACGAGTCACTTTAGCGTGTAAATATTCTGGATGCCGTGTGACTTGTCAAGCAGTATGGTTCCGAGACATGATGACAGTTCACAGGACTGCAATCGAGCTCGAAACGAATCTCCCCCAGGGAATCACGTAGGGCACATCATAGGCGTGCATAGAAAGGTGAAGTGCTTAGTGGCAGGTTATACCACAGATGCTAGATAACGAGGCTCAGCAAGCTGCTCAGTGTGGATCAAATCCATGTACTTAAAGTCATGTCTCACGAAAGAGCTCACTTCAATCGACGTCTATACGCCTAGTATGATTAGTGGTCGCGTCGCGAAGCGCGCATATGACGAGGCCCGGAATGCGGCAGCCGTGAGGAATGCATTCCCCAAATGGCTGGACAGAGAACTACCCGTATCGCGGAAAATGCGGTTACATACGTACCACAAAGAGAGAAAATAAAAAAGGGGATGCAAAACAAGACTTATCTTGATTCCTCATACCGTTCTGCACTGATTGACGAGAATGCAATATCCGTATACGTACTTGTCCTCGGCTCCGTAGATGATTAGATGCGGTCTCGGCATGTAGACTGAAACAAAGTTGGTAACTACTAGTTTGATAAGAGAATTATCCGCGTGACCTTGATAGTCATGAGGACGACGACCAATGTACATATAAAGATGGAAAGAAGGCAACGGGGTAACTAGAGAGGCTGTTAAAAAATGCGACCCGTAGCCCTCTTGAAGCGAACAGATCTGAGTTGATCCTCATTATTTGGCCTTCACCACTAATGAGTAGGGTGACTTTTCTTCAAGCATGAATGCTCCGAGGGTTTCCATCGAAAAAATGGAGCATTGCACTGTTCGCAACTTTGTTGGAGGCAGTGGCAGCAGATTTTCCACATCCTCATCCTCGTCAGCCATCACTCTCTGCAATCCAGATCGTCTCCCTACAGACCTTGATAACGAAAAGAAATGTCCTGACGAAGTGTCTGATTTCGACTTTGATCCCCCAGATGGTGGTTGGCTGGCATGGTCTCAGGTGATTGCTGCCAATCTCGCCAATGCAGTTTCATGGGGCTACGCCGCCACCTGGGGAGTGTACCAACTGTATTATGTCGATATCCTTGGGATGAATTCGGCAAATATATCTTGGATCGGCTCCATTCAAGTGTTCATCGGCTTCCTTGTCTGTGCCCCTGCTGGTCGCATCGCGGACGCTGGATATCCACGTGAGGTTATCATGGTGGGCTGCTTCTTCGTCATTCTCGGCTCATATATGACAAGCTTCTGCTCCAAATATTGGGAAATCATGCTTGCTCAGGGCATCTGCCTTGGAATCGGCATCGGAATCGGCTCGACCCCCGCCGTCAGCATCACAAGCTCTTACTTCGAGAAGCACAAATCTCTGGCGTTATCCTTGTCTGGCATTGGCACGTCTGCAGGCGGAGTGATATTTCCCACCACAGTGCAGTACTTGATCCCTCAGATTGGCTTTCGGTGGGCGTCTCGAGTCGCCGCGCTTATCGCGCTTGTGATCTGCATCATATCATGCTTGCTGTTACGCCCACGCCTTCCTGGGCGCAAGACAGGCCCGTTTATTGAATGGGCGGCTTTCAAAGAAACGTCATACGTGCTATTCGCTGTCGGTGCTTTTTTTAATTTTTACGGCATGTATTTCGGACTGTTCTATGTAAGCCAAAAAAAAAACAGAATCCCCGAGCTTTAGCGTTCACGAACAATCGATTAACAGACCACAATACAGATAAACAGCTTTGCGCGAAATATTGTTGGATTTTCGTCGCTCGAATCTGTAAACTTGCTTCTCATCACTAATGCGGTCGGCATTGGAGTTCGACCATTTGTCGGACATGTGGCAAATCGGCATCTCGGTCCCATCAATGTATACATCTTAGCAACCGGATTGATAGGCACCATGCTTTTCATTTGGACTGTTGTCAGGACCCGGGCGAGTATGTATGCTTTCAGCGTGTTTTACGGCTTGGCGACCAGCGCAAACCAAGCTACATACGTTCCGTCGTTGGCGAGTTTAACGACGGACCCGCAGAAGATGGGAATTCGGTTTGGAATGATCGAAACCTTGTGCGCGTTTTCTGCCTTGGCCGGCCCGCCTACAGCTGGAGCAATCATCGATCGGGAAGGCGGTGCATATTTGGGGGCACAGATCTGGGGTGGTTCTGTCATGTTGGCTGCCGCGCTAGTCCTCGCAGCGACTCGCATATCAGTCACAGGATGGAGGTGGAAAGTCCTCTAGTGATCGAACCATCGATTGTCTGGTGCATAAGCCGTGGGCACGACAAGTACGTGTTATGAGCGGGATGGCGGATGGGACTTGCCTGATTCTTCTCTCTCATTTAACTAAACACTTGTATGTAGTAAACAAAAGTTTACGTCTGATTATAGTTTACTCGCTAGGTATCGATGACCATTAATTTCAAAAGAAACAAGACTTTTGGAGGATAGTCGCAACCATCGAAGATGCAAGAGTCCTGCCATCATGGCAGGACTTGCGATCTGTGGCCAGTGATATGCCATAGTAACCTCGGCTTCAGCTCTGGCACTGAATTGAGGTCGCCTAGATTCGACCGCGCGCGAGCTTCGCATCAGTGATCACAGCCTTCCAGGTCCCCTTGTTGTCGCTCCACAGTCCGGTGGTCGGTTGGCTTGAAGAACCGGCAGTCGAACAACGCGGCAACGCCAATTTGACTGCGATACGCGGGGTAAAACCTGCTTCGTGGATTGAGATTCGAAACCATCTGGACGCCACGGGCGTGCTGATTGCTTAGGTTCCCTCCCTACCTGGTAACCGTAGGGACCTGAATCACCTGATCCGAGCGGACTCAGCAAAAGCTCCTCTTCTGAGTAGGTACTACAAGGTATGTACATGCAATAGGTACGTGTGCATCACAAGTTATAACTCAAAACGTATTGAAGTTGTGTCTAGAGATCGCAATAGTCTACAGAGTTTGAACGGGTGATTGCATGACGCGACGCAACGGAGAAGAGTTGAAACTTGAGGACCACTGTGTCTACGGAGCCAAGTCAGCGCGCAGGCACTGCGGGTGGGGGAATGGCCGCGCTAATTACTATGTATTTACCTACTGAACGCCCGGCCGTCGCGTACAATTTCGATCCGTCATCATGTCAATTCACCGGCAACAACAACATTAAAACTTGTCATTTCCTTATGTCGCCAGCAAATTCTAAAGTCGTGTCCTCCGGGGCCTTGGTATGAGAAGTCGTAAATGATCCAATGGAGCTATCAAGCTTGCTGCCAGCGCAAATAGACGCTTCGCTCACTCGTTTCCTAGCCAGACAGCGAAGCCCGATGGATCAAGCTGACCAAGTAAGCAAAGAAGCCGTCACGGATACCCAAAGTTTGCTCCAACCTCTCCGAAATCATCGTGCACTGTGGCTCACCAAAGTCGAAACCCTTCTCAGAATCACCTACCAAGATCCCAATGGCGCCTTCCGGACATGGGAATCGGCCGAGCGTCGGACGCGTCCCCATGGCGCTGAAATTGACGGTGTCGGAATTGTCGCCATCCTGGACAAGCCGACAGGCGGAGAGATAATTTTGCAGAAGCAATATCGCCCACCAATTGGAAAGGTCACCATTGAAGTGCCAGCGGGCCTGGTAGATGCTGGAGAATCGGCTGAAGAGGCTGCCATCCGAGAGCTGCGAGAAGAAACCGGCTATATTGGGACGGTTACAGAGACTACACCAATCATGTATAACGACCCTGGATTCTGCAATACGAATCTCCGAATGGTGCACATGAAGATTGATATGACGCTGCCCGAAAACCAAGACCCGAAGCCGCAATTAGAAGATGGAGAGTTCATTGAGGTATTTACGGTCAAGCTGGCGGATCTGTGGCATGAGTGTGAAAGACTGGCAAAGGAAGGCTGCGCAATCGATGCGAGGGTTGGGACGCTCGCAGAAGGAATGCTACTAGCGCAAAGTCTCAAGTTCTGAGTCGTGAACTCTCGGATACAACTAGCGGTCACTGATGCATGTTTGGGGAGAGTGTATTGAGTCAGAGCACAAATACGAACTTAATGTTCTCGTCTCTTTATTTACTGGTACGTGATAATACTGTTTGTAACTAAACATTTTAGTGAAGTTCTCGTTGCTTGCCGTCAAAGCAGATTTTCCCCCTTCAAACCTTCCCAGAGCGCAACAGCCGCTAGGCATTTTGCGTCTCTTGCACCCTCCTTCCAAAGGTCTTTCATATGGACCACCTTGAGCGTTATTTTTTCCCCTTCCGATCTTAATCCCGTCAAACGCCCGCTCCAGTCATTCAATTGGGCCCTTGGAATCCTCTTCTCGTAGCAATATATCATAACATACTCATCACAACCGCCCGCACTGGGAAACACGCCCGCTGGGAGTTGTTCTCCCCGCCCCTTTCCTGAGTCTTTTACAGCATCGTCCGCCAATTGATTAAGACAGACTAACTGACCCTCGTAGATCTCTAAGCCAAGCTCCTCCTCAATTTCCTTCGCTGCCGCACCCTTGAAGCTTCCAGAGTCGTCTACCATTCCTGCTGGTAGTTCCACAAAGGCCAAGCTTCCAGCCGGAACGCGAGGCTGCACTGTTAAAACTACGTATCGTTCCTTTGATTCTTCGGGTACGTCATCAGGGATGAGCATGACGAGCATGGCCACGCTAGGCCCGCGAAGCAGAGCTATCGCAGGAAGCGATTCGCCCGAGGAGTTAGAAATTGAGGCAGCGACCTTGACAAATCCTAGGCGCTGATTGCCGAATCGATTAAAAGACTGGACTTGGACGGATCGTAGGACGTAGGGATTAGAGTGGAAGGGATGGGACGTCTTGGTTTGGAGCGAAAGACTTCTGTTCAAATTGGCCGTCCATTCCTGCGTGGAGGTCAGAAAAATGGTTTGAAAGAGTACAAACAGGAGTTCAGAAATCTGTCTAAGATGATGGGATCAATTATCTACTTTGTATGGTCGGAACGACTTTAACTGATCTATTGTGAGGCCATCAGGAAGCTCGATGGCGATATCGTCGGGTGATGGCGTCATAGACATGGCGGCGCGACCGAGAGGCAGTGGAGATGTTGCTGGACCGAGTAATTGAAGGCCACGACGTTGAGTACGAACTGTCAAGAGTGAACAAAAGCTTCTTGGTGCCCTTATCATGCTGAGACTTCGTTATTAACGGAGAAACGCTCTGTGTACGGCATGACGGCATATAATATGAAGGGCGGGATATTAACGTCTTGAAATACATACTCATCAAGAAAAATGTGGCAAACGAGGTTGGGTTGGACGGGTCACGGAACTGCTCCCGGCAGGCAAAATCGCGGTCGCCACTTTTAATAGCAAAATAAGCGCTCGGCGGGTTCAATGAGCAACGCGATTGGTGACTTCAAATTTTCTTTCGAAAAGAATCGGTAAACGCAAGAGATATTCATCAATGCTTCAATGCTGCAAATGATGAGAACTGGTCAATACAAGAGCCTGAAATTAAACAATTGAACAGGTTTCATATTAGTTGATACACTTCGAACATAGAGGTTGTAGGTATAGTATACACAACGACACACACATTGTTTCAAATCTTGAAGGGTTCACGCATCTCATTGAGCCTCCGCTTTGTTAGCAAGACGGTACGGTACCCCCACAACAATCCTTCTCAAATGGCAATCGCGTTCAATGGTCATATATGATATGTATCGCAGGGTATATAGGGGTAAACAAAGCACATCAGAGTGGCCAGACGGCTGCGCCCATTCTTTTGTGCAACAACATGAGTTGTGCATGGACAACCAGCAATACTCTCTTAAATCGCTTTTCGCGCCGTCGAGTGTCGTGATGCCAATCTCTCGTTGACAAACTCTGCAGCCATCTCATCATATCTGTCCGGATAGGTGAGGTGGACGACAAGGTTGTCTCCAGTGGTGGCACAGAACGCATCGCCGTCATCACAGTATGAGGCCAGAATCTCCGAGTATTTGTCACAGGACTGATAAACTCCTTCGCGTACAAACATCTAAGCGCACAATGAGTCACTGACGGAATCGAGTCCATAGGGCATTACAAAACTTACTCCATCGGTTGTTGCGTTACCTTTGTTGAACGGCTTTCCTGGAACGTGGCGCGGATCGCCGTACCAGACAACAGCGGAGACTGGAGAGGTTAGAGAAGGTGAAAAGAGGGGTGAACGTATACAAATAATATAAATGGGGTGTACAGTATCAAAAGTGTAAGTAGACGGCGAAGAGAATTGGAGCTGTAACCTACTGTGGCTACTAATATCGTGAATCAATGGCGGCGTGAAGACCCCAGTGTCTAATGCTGTGCCGCCGCAAAGTGCATCTCCTGTGATGTGTGCCCCTTGGGAGAAGCCCAACAGGACGACTTGGGATTTTGGGCAGCGTTCGACGTATGAAGTAATCTGCTTCTTCACTGCTTGCGTACCCGCGGTCACGGACACATCATAATCTTCCATCCCGGCAGGGTAGTCAATGGGCTCGACAGTAGAGCTCGGGTGCCTCTTGCAGATTTCTTGGACCAACGATTGCAGAAGCCCAGTTCCAGAAGCTTCAAGGCTTCCTCGCGCGACCATCATGTGTACTGGCAAACATGCTGGTGATTTAGGCATGAGGTGGGCGGCAGCCACCAGCTGACTGAGGATAAATAAGCTTGCCACTTTGGCATAAGCCATGATGATTGCATTCGCTGATGTGATGGCTGGAATTTTGATGTGAGGACCATACTCAGGTCTTCAATTATATCATGGGCAAGGTGCTATATATGAAACTGTTTGACGAATCGTTTGAGCTTTGCACAATGGGGGTCGCGTGTCCGATCAGTAATTGCATCTCCTATCTTTGTCGAGCTAGACACTTCGAAAGTGGTCGTGATGGTGTCAGGAGCCCCTATGAATCACGCGATCATAACATCCGATATCTCCACTAAGAATGCTCGACTAATCCACATCGACTGGCTCGAAACTACCTAGGGTTCTCGGCCGAAAGAATC
Source organism: Claviceps capensis (assembly GCA_018360045.1). Lineage (NCBI taxonomy): Eukaryota > Fungi > Ascomycota > Sordariomycetes > Hypocreales > Clavicipitaceae > Claviceps > Claviceps capensis. The sequence continues at coordinate 5,777 of SRPN01000484.1, read as the reverse complement.
ATGAATGACCTGGATGAAGATTCACCCAGACGGCACTTATTGAGTTTGCTAGTGACTATTTAGTGACTGTGGGATGGTCCTCTCAATCAAGCCACGTTACCCTGACAGCTCTCAAACCTCAAATTCTTCGCTTCACGCGCCCACTCCTATGCCTAAGAACGAATGGAGAAATGGGAGGTTGCGCTGTCAGGACTCCGAAGGGGCCCTAGTATAATGTCAAACGGAAAGCCGTCACGAGCCGAACCTCGTCCTTCGGTTGCACCGAGACGAATGAAAATGCTCCGAAATGTGCCGACTTGTCCAGAGATCAAGGCTGAAGTTCAGAAACAAGGGTCTTGTCTTCCACTAACTATTTCATCACTGATTTGGCCTACTCATCCCGGTGGGCAATGACGACGAGGTTGCACAACCGTTACAACGCAAAGTCTCCCTTTTTAAGTTGACGTTATGACAGCCGAAGGACTTCTAGCCTATGGTAGCAGGAGAAGCTCTGGACCCGACAAGTTTATAACCTCTGAAAGTAAAATGATCGAGCGACTTGGGAGTAAGTATTGATCAGGAATCAGGATATCGTGGTGCATAGCCCACTGTCAGGGACAATGATGTATGGGACAGTGGCAAGAACCGGAATTAGTCAGAGGTTGGAGCAGATGCACGAGCGTGAGCGAAGGTGCAGAAGATAATGGCCTCGCCTACATGTGTATGATTGAGGCCAGAGATCACGAGCTTCATCAAGCACCGACATCCCATCTTTGACTTGAGCAGCTGCGTAGACACTTGCCCTCAGTCTTCACTCCATTCTGAATCTCCTGAGTCCCAAGACGTGGCACGTAGGAGATTTTAGCGAATGCAGAAGACTTCATTAGCCCGGCAACACGGAATGCTTCAGAATTTGTAAGAGATCAGTGAATTTTATCGGAGATTGTTTGTCGACGAATCCAACTCCGGCCACTATTTGCATTTTGCCCCGCACACCCAGCCACCAGCCACCAAACTACGGTAGGCCGTACATTTGAGAGACACCGCTGGAGCAAGTTCCTAGTGGAAAGCCTCTTGATTCTTCGATAGGAACGCGATGGAAGCAGTGCGATGTTGCCTTGCAAGAGAAAATGGTGGATAGGAGAAGAGAACACAAACAACAGAGATCCTCTCAGGATCCCCACGATACGACAAAGAAAGAGAGACGGCAACGCAGGCAACGAAAACGACAATCAACCACGATCAGAAGATCGACTCGACACAACACCACAAGAACTTGAACTTTTTTGGAATTATCTAGGTTAGGCGAGGAAAACAAACGGGGTAACTATGTACATCCAAAGTTCTGTCCGATATCTTGGGAGGCAGGAGTGGTGAACAACAAGCGAGGTACATTAGCCTCGCGTAACAAGTGGTGCCACCCACTGGTCAAAAGCAGGAAGCAAGCAAGAGCACGCCCCGCTTTTCTACTCCCCTTCTACAAGATGGTCGCTCTCGACCATGCAATCCACGACAACCGTCCGCAAGGATATCGACGACTTTGTACCTCGTAAGTAGCATGTGTTGTTGAGCTAGCCAAGCCAAACGCTTCATACCGGCCTCGGCCGCTTAGGAACATAGCTGCTTTGTGGCGATCCGAAAGTACCGCCATTCCTTGTTACCTGGCAAAACTGAAGAAATCGTGCGGCGACGCGTAGCGGAGGCGCACATTTCGTGTGTGCCTCTGGAGGAGGACAGTGATGAGCAATAAGTGGGTCCCAGGTTACTGGCCACGTTCCTGATGGTAACTTGCACCACCGAGTCACTCGGCCGCCCGATTACTTCTGGCATTGTGCATTACCCAAAAACGACAGAGAATGTTCTTTGCCTGAATGCCGACCACGGATCCGGCTTACTCGGAGTCTTGGAGACGAGGCGCGCTGGTGTTATTTCTTGTTACTTCCGGTCTTGGTGCCTTTTCTTCGCTATTTCTTGCATTTTCAAGCATCAAATAATCTGAAATAAATGCGTCAGACCGAGGCGGCTCGTCGAGTACGCGTGAGGCGCAATGCTCCTAGTGCTGTCAAGACGTATCCTCTGGATAACTTTGCCGCGTAAGCAACTGCCTATCTTCGGGAGCTTACACAACTGCAGGGAAACAAGGACACCTTGAAAGGATTTGCCTCAGACGACGACTTGCCACTCAATATTGCTCAAATCATCGAAGCAATCGGGGGCGAAATGCCTGTCAGCAGCCATAGGGAACAAGGTGTTGCCAACTCGTAATACGGTTGCTCAACAACAACCATCAGGCCCGTGCTTCTTGATGTGGCGCTTGAGCTGAGCTGAATTAGCTTGCTCATTGCCTAGGATCATGATGGCTGCGATAACCTTGATCTCATCGACACCACGAATCCAGCAATTTATCAGCACGGCACGGAGTCATGGACGATAACTTCGTGTGACGACCACGCAACTTGCAAGACTGTCCTTCCATTTCAGCCCCCGTCCATTTTGTCAGCGGGAAATGCGTGGTCCATGATTATCCCTTTGTGTATTTTGAGGCATCATGGGTCAGTGTGCAAACCCGCTCTTGAAAAATGACACATGAGGGTACTCAACATCGGCAGTCTACGCTTTGTATCTTCTTGCGAAAACCAATTCACCTCGGCTTTCATTGACCCATAGGCTTGATCATAGTGTCCTGTGAGGCTGTGAAATCTTGATTCTTGGCACACGAAAGCACAGACGCATTGGTCGCCATGTACCGCTGTTGCTTGCTTCTGTGAGACAGGCTACAGCTTCCAGGTGTCATTTCGATTAAAGAACAAGACTAACGCCGGTTCCAGATTTGAGTTTAGATCTAATCAAAGGTTCGCATATACACCATCTTCACGCGTCTTGATCTGAATCTACATCATTCTAAAGAAGAATGTGGCTGTTGTATTCATCGGTGGCTCTTACGCTCTTGCCATCAGCTTTTGGATCTCTTTCCCAGCTTCATCCAAGTGGCATTAGCTTGTTCCCAGACAGCCTCAAGTCCCAGATTATAACAGGTCTATATGGGTCTCCTACCAGCACAGCACGGATTGTAATTCATGATACCAATGGGCAGCCGTCTTGGTCTTGGAGTGTGCAGGATGGGAAAAACATCTCTGTCGAGCTTCGGGCATGTCTCTATGATTTGTGTCAAGCCCAGGGGTGCTCTGCACCGGAAAATAAATGGGTAAATAATGGAGACAGTGTGATCGCTATTCATGGATCCGCAGCAATTATCATCAATCATCACCCTGGGCGTGATACAGACAAGGCCGTTGCGTTTGGAATATGCCTGAACAGAGATGACATGGACAACACTCACTCTGTGGAGATGCTCCCTGATGGAAAGATAGCCATTGCTACTACATCAAACGACTTAAGGGGCGGCATTAAGATCTTTGATACTTTCTCCTCGCAAGGTGTGGGGGCTGCGCCAATACAGCAACTAGATGGCGTTTCTGCTGTTCATGCAGTGCTCTGGGACGACCAGCGAAAAGTACTTTGGGCTGCTGGGAATGATAGATCACCGCTTTCAGAGGGCTCCAGGAGTATTCTAAACGCATACAGGTACACGGCTGGCTCGTTCGAGACCAAGTATGAATCCCACATCATCAGCAGTCCCGTCCGACTCTCCACCGAGTGGGGTTCTAGCACTCCGTGGTGGGATGGGCCGCACGCCATGACATCAATTCCGAACCAACGCAAACTCCTCATTACAACAGATCTTGATGTGCACGTATTCGATATGGAGAGTCAAGGCTTCCAGCACGGTAAATCCGTTGCTCAACGATATCTGAAAGGCTTTCAGCCTGAAGGCATCCGCAACGGTCCGGATGGAGTATTACTGCCACGATCGGACATAAAATCAATCGATATTCTCGAGAACGGCAACGCGCTGTATGTCCAGGCGCAATGGGGTCAGGTCTTTGGGAAACACGTGAGTTATGTATCTGAAGGAAGAAAGCAATCGAACATTTGGGATCAGGTGCTGTATCGATCACGATGGTTCAACACAGAGCTTGACGATGAGGCTTGAACAATCTGCGGCAAGCAGCACGGACGTAGGCTTTGTAGCAGAAATGAACGAGAGATAGTATGCTTCAGCGAAGAAGTCAATCTGAAGTGCAACTTGAGTTTAGGTGAACGTACTTGACGAATGAATTGATGACGGCTTTCTTGTTTTCTTGTCATGATTCAGGATCATATAGCACTCTTCAAGGTCACAAACAAGTAAAGCTTATGTATGATGTAGCTCAAGCAATATCATAGGCAAGCATGATCCGCATATATACACATTCCTGATTCAGTGGCTGTAGTAAAAACACTCTGCCAAGAAGACACATGAATTCTATTGCATTCATATATGTTGAGTGATTAAATGCGATGGTCGGAACGGGACCCTTTGGCGATGATGCCGAACACACAGCGGGTTATCGTCGCCTCGAGTTCGAAGGAGGGTTGGCCCGCCGAATTTGGATCGGGAAGCATGTGTGTGGAAGGCGACGTGGCCATAAAGTCGGCTTTGATAGCCATGCTTGCCGCCTTCACGAACTTCCTAGGGTATCGTCTATCGCCCTTTGTCATTATTTCACTGCCAACTCGCGGCGATCCTGCCATGGGGGAAGTTGCTTGGTCCACCTCCCGCGAATTCCACCTCTAGATCCTCCGACTCCGACGTCCGAGTTCCACGCATTGTCCACTGTGCTATAACGTCTCCCAGGGGATTTCCATGTTGACTCCCCACAGGTAATAGCAAGGCGATGTCGACATCGTTGAGTCAACTCCAGCATCTCAGAGCTGCTAGCGGAGGTCGACGTGCCCATCCCATAGGGCGTGATGTTGGTGAAGGGACAAATGGGCCAGGGAGACCACATGCTTTGAAATCCTGCGTGACATCTCGTAAATACCTGGTGCCTCCCAGCTAGGGAGCTGTTTTATGAGTGTATCTCGGTCGAGTCGAATGCTCAGAGGGCAGGGTCGGTGCAGTATCGAGCTGGGGGCGCCTCTAGAGTCTAGCAGCGATAGACGCCCACGCAACCTCTCCGCGGGGAAAAGAGTTCGAAGAACCTTCTGGACTGCCTTCTCGATAGAATTGTCAAGGGTCTGGACGGTGAGGCAGTCTTTATCTTTGTTGCATTGTTCGTCGGCAGTGGCACTTCGAGTGCGCCCAACTTTCGCGTCCAGCATAGGACGACATACCTCCCACAAGCCCCCCAGCCTTGCAGATGGCACCCACGGCAATACTGTCAGGGTTGGCTTGGGGGTGACGACTCTGGACGAGGCCACGCATCCCAGAATCATTGCCCACCAGCACAGCTTCATCGGTCGCCCTAGCGCTCTAGGCATCATGATTCATGCGCCATTAGCGGAAGAAGGTAGATGAATACGGCGAGTCTTGTTTTTTTCTTTGGAGGAAGGGTGGGCTGGCCGTTGGAGTCTGCCGGTACATACCTACATACCTCTGTGGCGGCAAGCAGCTTGAGTTCAAAGAACAACTCCTCGTCTCGGCTCCGCGTTGGGGAAATTGGCTGCAGCGAATCCGATATCGAGGGACTCTGCGGCAATGGAAGATAGGCGCGCTGTCATCGCTCATAGATGGGATAGGTTGAGGCGTATCGTGATCGCGTGCTCAGCTTCTTGCCCCCGGAAGGGCACCCGGAGGGACACCTGCGCAGCGAAGAGAGTCGATATGCACTGCAACAAGCTGGGTCCATTGCGGCGGCGACGCAGTCGCCCGCCATCCCGCGCATAACAACAAAGCCGACGCGTCGGACGTGACA